>CAUYQG010136853.1:0-13519 GCA_963574415.1 Tarsius wallacei | reverse complement strand
GTTGGGAAATTGAGGCTTTGCTTCTGGAATCGCTATCCTGTTCCATTGGTCTATATGCCTGTTCTTGTACCAATACCAGGCTGTTTTGTTTACTGTAGCCTTATAGTAAAGTTTGAAGTCTGGAAGTGTGATACCTCCTGTATTGTTTCTTTTGCTAAGGATTGTTTTGGCTATTCGTGGTTGTTTATGTTTCCATATGAATTTCTGTATTGTCATTTTCAAGTCTGTGAAGAATGATGTTGGTAACTTAATGGGTATTGCATTGAATCTGTAGATTGCCTTTGGTAGGATGGACATCTTAACAATGTTGATTTTTCCTATCTATGAACATGGAGTATTTTTCCATTTGTTTGTGTCCTCTTGGATTTCTTTGAGCAGTGTTTTGTACTTCTCATTGTAAAATTCTTTCACTTCTCTGGTTAGGAAGTTGCTGAGGTATTTCATTTTTTTGGTGGCTATTGTGAATGGGATTGTGCTTTTAATTTGGGTCTCTACCTGCTTTTGCACATTTA
Source organism: Tarsius wallacei (assembly GCA_963574415.1). Lineage (NCBI taxonomy): Eukaryota > Metazoa > Chordata > Mammalia > Primates > Tarsiidae > Tarsius > Tarsius wallacei. The sequence goes on along the minus strand of CAUYQG010136853.1, from coordinate 13,007 downwards.
TTTTGTACCCTGAGACTTTTTGCCAAAGTCCTTTATCAGTGCAAGCAGGTTTTTGACAGATTCTCTTGGATTTTCAAGGTATAGGATTATATCATCAGCAAATAGGGATAACTTGACTTCCTCTTTTCCTATTTGTATACCCCTGATTTCCTTCTCTTGTCTAATTGCCTGAGCTAGGACTTCCAACACAATGTTGAACAAGAGGGGTAAGAGTGGGCAGCCTTGTCTTGTTCTAGTTTTCAGGGAAACTGTTTCCAGTTTCTGTCCATTTAGCAATATGCTGTCGGTTTATCGTAAGTGGCACTTACTATTTTGAGGTATGTTCCTTCTATACCTAGGTGTTTGAGGGTTTTCATCAATTAGGGATGCTGGATTTTATCAAAAGCTTTTTCTGCATCTAATGAGACAATCATGTGGTTCTTGTTTTTGCATCTGTTGATGTATTTAATTACATTTATGGTCTTACGAATGTTGAACCAGCCCTGCATCCTGGGGATGAAGCCTACTTGGTCATGGTGGACAATTTTTGAGATGTGTTTGTGGATCCGATTTGATAGAATCTTGTTGAGGATTTTTGCATTTATGTTCATAAGGGATATTGGTCTGTAGGTCTCCTTTTTTGTTGGGTCTTTACCTGGTTTGGGTATCTGTGTGATGTTAGCTTCGTAAAATGATTTGGGGAGAATTCCATCCTTCTCAATTACCTGGAATACCTTCAGTAGGATTTGTATCAGCTCCTCCTTGTACGTTTTGTAGAATTTTTCTGGAAAGCCATCCGGCCCAGGAATTTTTTTTTTGTAGGAGTTTTAGTATGACAGTCAATTTCCTGGGTTGTTATTGGTCTATTTAGTGTCTCAATGTCTTCTTGTTTCAACCTGGGGAGGTTGTGTGATGTCAGAAAGTCCTCCATTTCCTTTGTCCACTTTTTAAATGGAATTATTTGTTTTGTTTATAGTTGACTTATTTGAGTTTCTTTTATATTTTGGATATTAGTCCCATCTTGATGAATAGTTTGCAAATATTTTCTTCTGTTCAAAAGTTGTCTCTTCACTCTGTTGTTTGTTTCCTTTTCTGTGCAGACATTTTTAGTGTAATTAAGTCTCATTTGTCTATTTTTGTCTTAGTTGCCTGTGTTTTTGAGGTCTTAGCCATAGAATCTTTGCCTGGACCAAGTCCTGGTGTTTTCCCTAAGTTTTCTTTTAGTAGTTTTGGATCTTATATTTAAGTCTTTAAACCATCTTGAGTTATTTTTTGCATTTGATGAAAGACTGGCCCAGTGTCATTCTTCTGCATGTGGATATTCCATTTTCCCAGCACCGTTTATTAAAGAGTGTGTCTTTCCCCAGAGTATGTTGTTGGTGCCTTTGTTGAACATCAGAAGTACATGAATTTATTTCTGGGTTCTCTATTCTGTTCATTGGTCTATGTGACTATTTTTATACCAATACCATGCTGTTTTGATTACTATAGACTTGTTAAATATTTTGAAGTCAGGTAGTGTGATATCTCCAGTTTTGTTGTTTTTGCTCAGGATTACTCTGGCTATTCTGTCTTCTTTTTGGTTCCGTACATATTTTAGGACTTTTTTTTTCTCTATTTCTGTGAAAGATGACATTGTTATTTTGATAGAGATTGCATTGAATCTGTATGTTGTTTTGGGCAGTATGGTTATTTAACAATATTAATTTTTGTGATTCTTGAGCATGAGCTGTCTTTTTATTTGCTTGTGTCCTCTTCAGTTACTATCATCAGTGTTTTGTAGTTTTCCTTGTAGAAATCTGCACCTTCTTGGTTAAATATATTGTAGATATTTTATGTTTTGGTAACTAGTATAAATAAAATTGCCTTCTTGATTTCTTTTTTGACTATTTCATTATTGATGTATAGAAACACCACTGATTTTTGTATGTTAATTTTGTATGTTACTAAATTTGTTTATCAAATCTAAGGGGTTTTTTTGTGTGGAGTTTTTTTGGTTTTTCTAAATAAAAAATAATGTCATCTGCAAAGAGAAGCAGATTGACTTCTTTTCCAATTTGGGTTCCTTTTGTTTCTTTCTCTTGCCTGATTGCTCTGGCTAGGACTTTCAGCATTATGTTGAATAGAAGTGATGAAAGTGGGCATCCTTGTCTTGTTCCAGTTCTTAGAGGAAAGTCTTTCAACTTTCTCTTATTTGGTCTGATGTTAGCTATATGATTATTTAATGATTATGGTTACTTTTAATCTAATTTTTTTCTGTATCTTTTTACCATGGAACAATATGTTTCTACTTCTATTATTTGTTTTCAGCTTTGCGTCATATTTTTTGACCACACTTTACAGTAGATTTAAGGAAATCAGCATGCTTATATGGTCTTTCTCTTCTGCTATACTTCCTGACATTGTTGACTATATTATTATGCCTATATCACCACAGCTTTTAACATTTGCATCTATTGTATAACTATGATTCCTGCAGTTGTTTAGGCCTTGAAGTTTATTTAATGCTCACTACTAGCCTAGGCCTTGTATCACAAATCTACTGATATTTTTATTGGGAGAAATTTGGGTGACTTATGAGACAGGCACATGGGAACTATTTTTTTTTTTTTAGTTTTGTAAATGTCTATCTTTTGCCTCTATATTTGAATTGCATTTTCGCTGAATATAAATTTACAGCATCCTTACTTTCCTAAAAAAAATTTTTTTAAGACATTTTCCTTCAGTCTTTTTTTTTTTTTTTTTTTTAGTCAGTATCACTCTGTCACCCATACTGGATTGCAGTGGCATGCTCATAGCCACCGCAGCCTCGACCTACTGGACTCAGGCAATTCTTCCGCCTCAGCCTTCCAAGTAGCTGGAAATGCAAGGCACGTGCCACCATGCCCAGCTTATTATATTTATTTATTGTAGAGATGAGGTCTTCCAAGTTGTCCAGATTGCTTTCAAACCTGTGGGCTCAGGCAATCCTCTTACCTCGGCCTCCCAAATTACTAGGATTATAGGCGTGAGCCAGTCTTTTAATGTTGATTACTGTTGTAAAAATTCTCAAGCTAGCCTTCTTTTCTTTTTTGATACCCAACATGATTTTCCTTTTTCCCTTCCTATCTAATATTTCCATGGGATTCTTTATCTTAGAAACCCAACAACTTCAGTAGAACATGTCTCAGTTTTAATTAATTCGTGTCAGTTATTCCTGAAATATAGTGTATTTTCTAGTCTATTGTTTTAGATCTTTTATTTCAGGAAAGTTTTTATTTTAGTGTAACTTTAATTTTTTTGGTGTGTATTTTCTGTTTTCTTCAGAAACAATGCATTTTGTATAAGTTAAATACCGCTTCCTCACTCCTTTTTTGGTCTTTCATAACAATTTTGTCTGTTTTTCAAATGAACTGTTTTCAAAGTTTTTATAAAAGTACACAGTTATGAGCTATCCATACTTGCATAAGTCAACTTTATGAAAGAAACTGAACAGACATTTAGTCAGATTTAAGACAGGGTTACTAACAGTTTTTTTTTTTAAATTTCAGGTTCTCAAAATTTATTTTTACAAATCATAGTTCCAGAGAAAATCCGAACAAATACATATAACAGTTCAGACACAGAACAAGTAAGAGATGTTTTTTCACAATCTAAATGTTTATCTGGAATTTAAAATTTTTATTATATAAGCATGAGATATGTTAACCCCATTTTAGTATAAATATACTATGTCTAATATTTCAACTGATAAGAAATTTAAAGTTTTGATGATAAAAGCAAATATATGTCAGAATATTCTGTTCTGTGTATCATTTATCATTTACTCATGGTAAGTTATTTCTTAAAAGTTCAAGAAAATAATGTAGAAGAATGAGGGACGTCTGCAAGATCAACACAAAGACAGTATAATTTTTCTCAAAGGGCCTAAGAAAAAAAATTTTTTAAAACTAAAACCTTCTTTTTCAATCTGTACCCCTGAATTTACCAGCTCTCATACAAGATCCCTTTATTCTACTATATTTATTAGAAAGGGAAATACTGTATTTTGTTTGTTAATTTATCTAGCAAATATTTCCCTGAACTTGCTATGTGCGTTTCTGTATGCTAAGTGTTTTAAGAGATAAAAAAAGAAATACAATTAAGCAAGCCTTGATTATAAGTGACCAATCTTTTGATAATGTTTTATTTTTAACAGTTGTATTAAGATATAATAAACGCACTGCAGAATTCATGCATTTTAAGTATATAACTCAATAATTATTCCAGTAGTACATAAATAGAATTGTGCAAGCATTATCACAATCAGAATATTTCTATCATCCTATAAAGTTTCTTCATACCCATTTGCTGTTTTCCCCAAGTCCTTGGCAACCACTGATCTGTTTTCTGTCTCTATACATTTTCCCACAAAAGTGGAAACATAAAATATGTAGCCCTTTGCATTTAAGCTTCTTTCACTGAGGTTTATCAATTTTATGGCACTTATTAGGTAATTAATTTTTATTTCTTAATAAATGTATAAATGTATCACATTTTGCTTATCTATTTACCAGTTAATGGCCATTTAGCTTGTTTTCAGATATTGGCTATTAGGAATAATTCTTTTATAAATGTTTATGTGTGGACATATACTTTCCTTTAAGGGTAGCTCTTTAGGAGTGAAATTATTGGGTCAATGGTAAGTTTATGCTTGACATTTTTAGAAACTGCCACACTGTTTTCTACAGTGATTGTATAAATTTACATGTCATATCAGCAATATGTGAATGCTCCAGTTTTTCCCCCACACTTGTGAATATTTGATGTCTGTTTTTTGGATGCAAGCTATTGTAGTGGAAATGTAGTGGTATGCCATTGTGGGCTTAATTTGCATCTCTTTAATGAATATTGGTGAACATTTTTCATGAGCCTATTAACTATTTATTTATTTATTTTGAGTCAGAGTCTCATTCTGTCACCCAGGCTGGAGTATAGTAGCACGCTCACAGCCACTGCAGCCTCAATCTGCTGAGCTCATGTGATCCTTTCGCCTTCCAAGTAGATGAAACTACAGCCACCGAGCCTGGTTAAGTTTTTGATTTATTGTAGAGACGAGGTCTCACCAAATTGCCCAGGCTGATCTCGAACTCCTGGGCTCAGGCAGTCCTCTCTCCTCAGCCTCTAAAAGTACTGGAATTACAGGCGTGAGCCACTGAGACTGGCTCTTATTAGCTATTTGTATACCTTTTTGGTGGAATGTCTAGCCAACTCATTCTTACATTTTAAAATTTAGTTGTTTATTTCTTTATTTTTGAGTTCCATGAATTCATCATATATTCTGTACACAAGTTGTCTATAAGATGCATGATTTTTAATTATTTTCTCCCAATTTGCCTTTTCATTTTCTCAATGGTTTTTTTTAATAAACAGAAATATTTTGATTTTGATGGCATGCAGTTTATCAAATTTTCTTTTTATGGATCTTGTTTTTGGTTTTGTGTTTAAGAATTCTGTTATGGACTACACTGTCTCCCTTCAGCATTCATGTGTTGAAGTACTAACCCCTAATGTGACTATTTAGTGATAGGGCCTTAAGTAGGTAATTAAGATTACATGAGGTAACAAGGGTGGGTTCATGCAAAAGAAAAGATCATGTAAGGATACAGCAAGAAGGCAGCTGTTAGTCAAGAACAAAGACCTCACCAAAAATTGATCCTGCTGGCACCTTAATCTTGGACTGCTATCCTCCAAAACTGTGAGAAAGTAAATTTTTATTGTTTAAGTCATCTAGTCTGTGGTATTTTGTTCAGGCAGCCTGAGCAGACTAATGCCGATTTTGGTACTGTGAAGTGAGGCGCTGCTGTAACAAATACCTAAAAATGTGAGAGTGGCTTTGGAACTGAGGGCTAGAGGTTGGAAGAGTTTTGGGGTACATGCTACAAAAATGTCTACATTGCTTTGAAAGGACTGTTGCTAGAAACATGGATGCTAAAGGCAGTTCTGGTGAGGGCTCAGAAAAAAAAAGAGAAGTGTTTTAGAGGCACTTCTATAGTTTTAGAGACTACATATATCATTATAATCAGAATAGAACTGGAGAAATATGAACACTAAAGGGCTTCTGGTGAGGTCACAGATAAAAATGAGAAACATGTTGAAAACTGGAGTGAAGGTGATCCTTGTTAAAAATGACAAAGAACTTGGCTGAATTGTGTTCTAGTGTTTTGTGGAAGGTGGAACTTTTGGGGGACAACCTTGATATTTAGCAGAGATTTCTTAGCAAACTGTTGAAGATGTGGCCTGTTTCCTCATCACTACTTATGTAGTAAAATGCAAAAGGAAAGATACAAGTTGAAGGAATTGTTAAGCAAAAGGGCACAAGAACTTGAAGATCTGGGAGATTCTTAGGTTATCCATCTTTTAAAACATGAGAAATCATGTTCTGGAGAGAAAACCCTAGTTGTAGCTGAACAGTCCCTCTATAAAGAGATTGCCCACGATATGATCAGCCATATCATCTGAAGCCAGGTATAGAGATGGAATTATACCATTGGAAACACTGCCAGCTGGGGCTCAAAGAGAAAACAGGGCAGAATGAAGGAAAGATATTGGACTTCTGGAATTTTACGTAACAGGAGAGTAGAGCTATCTGGCTTCAAACCATGCATCATCCTTCAATAAAAGAGAAGAATGACCCTAAAAGCAATTCAGAGATTATCAGGGCTATCACTCTTACCAGACCCAGGGGGAAAGGCTGTTTCTCCTTGGTTTCAGAAAGTATGGCCACCTCTTTGGTTTCATTGTGCTAGGATACCACTGTCCTATACCACAGGGACAGGAATATTACCCAAAACTGTGAGGGTAGGGCCACTCCACAGAACTGAGGGGATAGACACTGTCTTTGACCATTATAGGAGTGTTGCTGCTGCCCCAAAGGGCACAGCAGGGTAGATCATCCAGCTAAAGAGGATTTTTCTTGAGCTTAAAAGATCTAATGGAATTTGCCTTGCTGGATGATATTTAGATAAGACTTAGGACTTGTAGTTGATGCTATAATGATTTAAGACTGGGATTTCAGGGATGGGGTGAACATGTTTTCAATGAAACAAGAAAATGAATTTTGGGGAGACCACAAAGCAGAATGTTATGAATTGAATTGCATTCCCTCAGATTCATAGGTTGAAGTCCTAATCCCCAATTTGACTGTATTTGGAGATAGGACCTTTAAGGAAATAATTAGGGTTAAATCAGATCTTAGAGGTGGGACCTTAATCTGACTGAACTGGTATACTTGTAAGAAGAGGGAGAGACAGGAGAGATCATTCTCTCTCCATGAATATACAATGAGAAAGCAGCTGTTTTGATTATGTACTTTTTTGGGCAAGTTTTGAAATTGGGTAGTGTAAATCCTTCAGATTTTTTCGTCTTTTTCAAAATGGCTTGAACTATTCTAGGCTCTTTGTAGTTCCATACATATTTTTAGATCAATTTGTCACTTGTCAATTTTTACAAAAAGACTGCCTGGATTTTGATAGAGATTACATTTAATTTATAGATTAATTTGAAGAGAATTACTCTTTAGACAATATAGAGTACTCTAATCCATTAAAATGTATTTTATCTTCATTTATTTTGATTTTTAATTTCTCTCATAAATGTTTGGTAATTTTAATTTACCAAAGTCAAAATTTTCACCTTCTTTGGTAAATTGTATTCCCAAGTATTTTATTATTTTTATGTTATTATGAATTAAAATTATCTGTTAATTTTATTTTTTTACATTGTTTGTTGCCAGTATACCGAAATATACATACAAATTGATTTTTGTACATTAATTTTGTATCTTGTCACCTTGCCTAATTTATTAGTTTTTTGGGGGGTGTGGAGTCTTTGGGAGTTTCTACAAACAGAATCATGCCATCTGCAAATAAAGATGCTTTGTTCTTCCTTTTTTATCTAGATGTCTTTAGTTTCTTATTTTTGCCCATTGCAATTACTAAATGTTGAATAGTAATAGTAAGTGTGGACATTTCTGCCTTGTATGTGTCTTGGGGGAAAGCACTCTGTCTTTCAGTGTTAAGTTGGATGTTAACAGTGGAGTTTCTTTAGAGGCCTTTATCAAGTTGAAGAAGTTCCTGTCTATTCCACATTTGTTGAGTATTATTGTAATGTTTACTGGGTTTTGTCAAATGCTTTTTCTGCATCTACTGTGATGATCATGTGTTTTTTGTCCTTTAGTCCATTAATGTGGTGTATTATATTAATTGATTTTTGAATGTTAAACCATTCTTACCTTTCTTGGATAAAAATCACTTGATTATGATGTATAATTCTTTTTATATGTCACTGGACTTAGTCTGCTGATATTTCATTAAGGAGTTTTTGTTCAAGAGGGATATTGATCTATAGTTTTTGTTTCTATAATATCTGGATTGTGTTATTATACAACTGGATAACTAGCATAATTCTGACTTCATAGAATGCATTGAGAAGTGTTTCTTCTCTATTTTTAGAAAGAATTGTGAAGCATTGATATTATTTCTTTAAACATTTGATCACATTCACCATTGAGTACAACAGTACCTGGGCCCTTTTTATGGGAATATTTATAATTATTAGCATAATCTTTAATTGTTATAGGTCTATTCAGATTTTCTGTTTCTTCTCAAGTTAGCTTTGGCAATTTGTGTCTTTCTAGGAATTTGCTCATTTTATCTAAATTATCTGATATGTTGACATAAAATTATACTTAATATATTCTTATAATAGTTTAAATTTCTAAGGAACAATTTGGGTCTTTTATGTTATTTTTCTTGCTCAATCTAGTTAGGAATTTGTCAATTTTATTGATCTTATCAAGGAATAATATTGCTTCATTGACCTTCTTTGTTGTTTTTCTGTTTTCTATTTAATTGATTTCTGCACTAATTTTTTATTTTTTTCTGCTTGTTTTGGGTTTTGTTTGTTACTTTTTGTTATAATATCTTAAGGTGAAAATTTAAATAATTGATTTTAGACCTTTCTGATATAGATACTTAAAATCATACATTTCTGCATTACATAAATTATGCTCTGGTGTGTTTTTGTTTTAATTCAGTTAAATATTCTCTAATTTTTTTGTCTTTTTTGATCCATGAGTTATTTAGAAATGTATTGTTTAATTTTCAAACATTTGAGGATTTCCTAGTTTTTTTCTCTTTTGATTCTAACTTATTTCTGGTTTTTCTTTTTTTAAATAAACTTTTCAAATTTTGGAATAATTTTAAATTTATGGAATAATTGCAAAGACAGTACAGAGAGTTTCCATATAGTCTTCAGCCAATTTCCTCTAATGTTAAATTTTAGATAACTCTGTTGATACTTTACATTTATCAAATATGAAAAATTGATATTGATACATGACTAATAAGTAAATTACTTTATTTGAGTTTCTGTTTTTCACCAGTTTTTCCTCTAATATCCTTTTTTTGTTTCAGGATCCAATCTAGGATACTACATTTCATGTCTCCCCAGTCTCTTTTGCTCTGTTTCTTGATCTTTCCTTGTTTTTCTTGATCTTGACAGTTTAAAAAAAATTTTTTAATTTTAGAGGTGTAGGGTACAACTCAGGGCTACATATACAAATGTTCATTATGTAGGTACCCTTGCTGATGAGGTGTTACCCTCCAATCCCTGTCCTCTAGCAGTTTCCCACTACTGCCAATCCTTTCTTTATAGTATTATGAAAAATGTTGACCTTGACAGTTTTGAAGAATGTTGTTCAGGTATTCTGTAGAATACTCCTCAAGTATTGGATTTAAAAATCCAAGTATTGGATTTTTCTCATTATCAGCAAGATTTAGGGAAGATTACTATAGTGATAAATTACTCTTCTCATTACATCATGTCAGGGGGTGCATGATATCTAGTTGACTTACCACTAATGGTATTAACCTTGTGGTTTCGTTTTTTGACCTGATAGCAACCTGCCTCATTCTTTTTTAATTTGTACAGTATCCCGGTTGCTTCTTATTTTCAGAGGTCCTAGAGTGCTTATCTTTTTTTGTGTTTTGATATTTATGTCCTTTTTATTTTTATATGCTTTTACTAATTAATTTTTGTTCTCAGTCATGCTCTAACTCTTGCTTTTCACATGTTCCTTTTTGCTGGATAAAATCTCATCATTCAGATTCACTGACATACCATTATTTCAACTGACTGCCATTCATGTTCTAACTTGAGAATAGTAGTAATAGAGTCAAAGACAATACCATTTTTTGTTCAGTAATCTTCTGTTTAAAAATATAAGGAACAGGTAGTACATCTTAGGAGGATTTTTAAGATAATAGTTAAATAATTTTTGTGCTTGATAGAGTAAGCTCCTCTGATGTAGAATATCCTATTTTCTAAATGATGCCACCTAAGTAGGCATGGTGTATTCTTTTACCAAAATTTACAATTCAGTTACATGTAGATTTCTAATCCTATGTAAATCCTCAGACTGCATTTATTTTTGTGGAAACAGTAAGAATAGATTATAAAATAAATAAATGTTAATTTTTGCTGTTTTGTTGTAGATTTCAAAAGTAGTCTAAATAATAGTCTGAGATATTTAATTAAGACATCTTAATAAAGACATTCTAGGCATTGTTTGGAAGGATTAATTGATATGAAATTGTTGTTTTATTTATATTACATTTATCTTTACTCTCATTTGTTCTGGATTCTCTAGGAACAGATATCCTACATTATTCCAATAGATGAGAGACCATATACTGTGCACCTTAAGCAAAGGTACTTTTTATTCTTTAATTTTATTTTATTTCTATGGAGCTGTGAACAGATATTCTCCAGTGACTTAACTAAACTTTTGGTTCTAATGACTCAAGCAATTTTTAAAAAATGGAATGGGAAAAATAGAGACTCATCTCCTGAAGACTGATCTATACGATATTAAGTTGGTAGGACCTACAGTACCTATAAAATCAGGAAAAGATGTTTCAAAAATAAGTAGATCTGTAACTGATTGTATCTGTCAAGGTTCAGAAAGGAACCACCATGAGGTATTAGGAATAAAGGATTTAATATAGAAATTAGATCACACATTGTTGGAGGGGATTGGTGAATAGTTTATGGAAAGTAGTCCTAGCTATGTGTCACTCTTCAGAGAATAAAGAAAATAATTGAAATAATTTCCTGTGGGGTTTAATTCTTTGATGGAAACCCAGTTGAGAAAGGCTGGCTTGGAAGTAATTTGAGACATTCAGGAAGACAGCTTCAGTTAAATTTTGGGAATAGAACTAGACTATATATGGTATTCTGGAGAGGTGGATTATGAGAAACTGTAGGTAGCAAGCGTAAATAAGTTTTTCAAAACATTGGGCAAAGAAAGAAGAGTTTTAGACGATTTTTAAAAATTCTATTTTATTTTAGAGGTGTGGAGTACAAGTGAGGATTAACTACATAAGTAGGCTGCATGCAGGTGAAATTTGGGCTTTCAGCTGACCCTCACTCCCCCTGGTAGTGGACCAGGTAACCTTTGTATTGTCATGAATCCCCCCTGCCCCGGCCCAGTAGTGCCCAGCACCCACTTGTGAGTAATAACATGCAGTTTTTTTGTTGCTGTTATAGATTGCTTAGTTTGATGGTCTCCAACTCTATCCAATTTACTGCAAAGTCCATGATTTTGTTCTTCTTTATGGCTGCATAATTCTCCATCATTATGTACCACATTTTCTTTATTCAGTCCACTTTAAATGGGCAGTAGGGATGGTCCATATTTTTGCTATTGTGAATGTGCAGCAATAAACATGCATATGCAGGTGTCTTTTTGTTAGAACAATTTATGTTCCTCTGGGAATATTCCCGGGAGAGGGATTGCTGGATCATAAGGAAGGTCAATTTTTAGTTCTTTTAGGAATCGCCACACTGCTTTCCATAAAGGTTGAACTAGCTTTCAGTCCTAACAGCAGTGTAGAAGCATTTCCTTTTCACTGCACCCACATGAACATCTGTTGTTTTTTGACTTAATGATAGCCATTCTTATCAGAGTTAGGTGGTATCTCATTTTAGTTTTGATTTGCATTTCTCTGATGATTAGTGAGGCTGAGTATTTTTTCATGTGTGTGTTGGTTGCTTGTATGTTGTCTTTTGAGAAGTGTCTGTTCATGTCCTTTGCCCACTTTTTAATGGGGTTGTTTTTTTTTTCCTTCAAGTTCCTTGTAGATCCTGGATGTTAGGCCTTTGTCAGATGTATAATAAGTATTTTCGTCCATACTGTGGACTGTCTCTTTATTCTCTTGATGGCTTCTTTTGTTGTGCAAAAGGTTTTCAGTTTGATGAGGTCCCACTTGCCTATCTTAGCATTTATGGTATTCATTTTGGGGACTTGGTCAAGAATTTTTTGCCTACTCTGATGTGCACAAGAGTGTTTCCTATATTTTCTTCCAGGATTCTTATAGTTTGAGGGTTTATGTTTAGATCTTTGATCGATTTTGAGTTAATTTTTGTATTTGGTGATAGGTAGGGGTCCAGTTTCATTCTTCTGCATGTGGTCAGCCAGTTTTCCAAGCACTGTTTGCTAAATATGGTCTTTTCCCCCCAGTGGTGGTTATTGGTGGCTTTGTTGATGAGAGGTGGTTGAGAAACTGTTTTTACTTCAGGACTCTCTGTCCTATTCCATTGGACCATGTGCCTATTCTTGTACCAATACCAGGCTGTTTTAGTTACTTTGACTTTGTAATAAAGTTAAAAGTTTAGAAGTGTGATGCCTCCCACTGTGTTCTATTCGCTGAGGATTGTTTTGGCTATTCGTGCTCTCTTTTGTTTCCTTATGAATTTCGGCACTGTTGTTTCCTGGTCGGAGGAAAATGATGTTGGTAATTTGATGGGTGTTGCACTGATCTGTAGATTGCCTTGGGTAACTGGATAGACTTCTTAAAAATGTAGACTCAGCCGGGCTCGGTGGCTCAGCCTGTAATCCCGTGCCTTGGGAGGCTGAGGTGAGTGGATTGCCTGAGCCCGCGGGTTCGAGACCCGCCTGGGCAGGCGAAACCTCATCTCTACAATAAATCAAAAAATCAGCCGGGCGT
>CAUYQG010136852.1:0-20361 GCA_963574415.1 Tarsius wallacei | reverse complement strand
CAGCCATCATCTTTGGTATTTTATAGCAACAGCACTTCAGAAGAAACACTATAGCACACACTTTATGTGTCTAGTCCTGGGGAGGGGTTACTATACATTTACTACACACCTTACATTATACAGCTATTCTAAGTTATTCTTGGGCTCGCTATTCTAAGTTATTCTAGGGCTTCTCACTAATGTTTACATTCTAGAGGTGTAACTTTGGCCATGTTAATTAACATTTCTGGGTCTCAGCTTCTTCATCTAAAAAACTGTGCTAAAATAAAACCTACTCTATGGGATTTTGGTAGATTCAATAGCATATTACAGAGGTTGCCAGAAAATGTATACACATTTTAAGAAAGAAAAAAACTGTGTTAAAATTGTAATACTCAATGTATACCAATAACAAAGATGAATATGTCACTTCTGCAATTACACATTGCTACCTTAATTTAATCCAAATTTGAAAAGCAATACATAGAAAATATCTCTTAAAACGTCTATACATTTTTGGGCACCCCAGTGTATGTGACAAAGAAAAAGAATACTACATTTTAAAAAATGAGTAATTATTTCATCCACATGAAGAAAGGAGGATTATCGAACAACAGTTCTTTATTTTGCTGATTGCCTATAATAGAGATGCATGTGAGAGGAAAAACTGTTCTTTTGTGGTAAGAACATTTAACATAAACTCTAACCTCTTAACAAATTTTGAAGTGTGCAATACAGAATTGTTAACCATAGACACTATGCTCTACAGCACATCTCTAGAACTTATTTTTCAAGCATTATTGAAACTTTATACTCTTTGAATAACAATTCCCCACTTCTCCTACCCTCAGTCTCTGAAAACTACTACTGTATTCTCTGCTTCTGAGTTCTACTAGTTTAGTTTCTTCATAAGAGGAATCATACAGCATTTGTCCTTCTGTGACAACCTTATTTCACTTAGCATAAAGTCCTTCATGTTTATGGCATTATCACATGGCAGGATTTCCTTTTTAAGGATGAATAATATTCCATTGTAAATACACAACCTATTTTATTTCTTATTTTAGAGTTGTGGGGTACATGTGAGGATTTTCTACATAAGCAAATTGTGTGCAAGTGAGAGTTGGGCTTCTAGCGAGTCTCCTCTCTCCCTGGTACCTTGTGGTACTTGGTACTTGGTACCCTGTGGGTATGGGTGGTTGTGTGCCTCCTATCCCTCCTCCTTCCCTTTCCCCATGAGCAGTTGTTCCTGCCTTTGTGCTTGTGTGCCTAATGTTTAGGACCCAGGTACGAGTGAGAATATGTGGTATTCAGCTTTTTGTTTCTGTGACAGTTCACTTAGAATGACAGCCTCCAGATGCATCCGTGTTGCTGCAAAGGGCATGATTTTGTTCTTCATATTACCCTTGAAGTCCTGAATGTCATCAAATGTCTTCCTTTCAATATTTCCTTTATGTTCGGGTAAAGAAAAAAATCATGGGAGCCAGATCAGGTGAGTAGGGAGGGTTCCAATTAGTTATTTGTACAGTGTTGCCCATGTAAGTGGACAGTGGCAAGTTCGCGAACTTAATTGTCAGATCTTAATTTTTTTTGAATGGCTCTGATGGCCATTTCAAAAAAAGTTGCTTTGATGAGTAGACTAGGTACTGGTGTCAGTGGATAGCTTCCCAAGGGGAGTACTTCAAAGCTGACTGTAGTGAAATTCAGGAATGTGTTATGAAGCACTTTTTCCAGGATGGTTCGTGATCCTAATTGTTGGATCTCGTATATGTACCTCTGCGGGATCATATAGTAGTTTCATTTTTAATTTTTTGAGAAACTTTCCCACTGTTTTCCATAGCTGCCATACCATTTTACATTCCCACCAACAGGGTAAAGGGCTCCAGGTTTCCCTACAACCTCACAACACTTTTAAAAAATTTATTTATGTTTGAATAATGGCCATCCTACTAGGTGTGTGGTGCTGCCTCATTGTTGTTTTTTGTTTTGCTTTGTTTTTTTTGAGTTGGAGTCTTACTCTGCCACCCAGACTGGAGTGCAGTGGCCGCTCCCGGCCACCACAGCCTCGACCTGCTGGGCTCCAGCGATCCTTCCACCTCAGCCTTCCGAGTAGCCGGAATTACAGGCACGCGCTACCACACCCGGCTGATTTTTTGATTTATTGTAGAGATGAAGTCTCGCCAAGTTGCCCAGGCGGGTCTCGAACCCATGGGCTCAGGCAATCCACTCACCTCATTGTTGTTTTGATCTGCATTTCCCTGATAGTTAATAACTTTGAGCATCTTTTCATGTACTTGGATATGTTGAAAATTTGTCTTCTTTGGAAAATGTTAGTTCAAGTCCTTTGCCTAAATGATAATTGGGCTATTTTTAAATTTTTTTCTGATTTATATAAGTTTCTTATATATTTTGGACATTAACTTCTTCTCAGACATATGATTTGCTCATATTTTCTACCATTCCATACATTATCTCTTCATGCTGTTGTTTCCTTTACAGAGCTGAAGCTGTTTGCTTGATGGAGTCTTACTTGTTCATTTTTGCTTTTGTTGCCTGTCCATTTTGTGTCAAATCCAAAATGTAATTGTCAAGATTAGTGTTAAACTTTTCTGGCCAGATGTGGCAGCTCATGCCTGTAATACCAGCACTTTGGGAGGTGTAGGTGAGAGAATTGCCTGAGCCCAGGAGTTAGAGATCAGCCTGGGCAATTAGGTGAGACCTCGTCTCTACAATAAAATTTAAAAAAAATTAACCAGGCATGGAGGTGCACACCTGTAGTACCAGCTACTTGAAGGCTGAGGTAGAAGGTTACCTGAGCCCAGTAAGTTGAGGCTGCAGTAGCCATGAGTATGCAACTGCACTCCATCTTGGGTGACAGTGTGACTCCAACAACAAAATTTTCTTCTGTTTTCTTTTAAAAGTTGTATAGTTTCAGCTCTAGTAGTAAGTCTTTATTCCATTCTGAGTTAATTTTTGTGTGTGGGGGTAATAAAGGGGTTCAATTTCATTTTTCTTAATGTGGATTTCCAGTTTTCCCTTCTCCATTTGTTGAAGAGACTCTCCTTTCCATATTGTGTGTTCTTGGATCCCTTGGCAAAGATCAGTTGACCAAATACGTGTAGGTTTATTTGTGGACTTTTATTCTGTTTCTGTGGTCTTCCTTTATGCCAGTACCATAGTTTTTGAATTATTGTTGCTTGGTAATATATTTTGAAACTAGGAAGTGTGACGCCTACACCTTTGTTCTTTCTTAAAATCACTTTGGCTATTCTATGTTGGTTCTGGTTCCATATAAATTTTAGCATTTTTTTCTATTTCTGTAAAAATGCCATTGGGATTTTTGTGGGTACAGCATTTTAAAATATTAAGTCTTCCAATCTGAAACATGGGTTGCCTTTTTATTGATTTTTGTCTCCTTTAAATTCCTAAAAAACTTTTTTTTTAAAAGAGACATTGTCTCTCTCTGTCATCTAGGCTAGAGTGACACAATCATAGTGTCTGAACTCAAGTGATCCTCCTGCCTTAGCCTACTGAAGATTACAGATGCACTTCACCATGCCCAGTTAATTATTACTATTTTTTTTTTAAGAGATGGGGTATCCCTATGTTGATCAGGCTAATCTTGAATTCCTGGCCTCTAGTGATCCTTCTGCCTTGGCCTCCCAAAGCCATAGGATTACAGGTGTGAGCCATCATATCCAGCTTCTCCTTTAACTTCTTTCATTAATGTTTTACAACTTTCAGTGTACTAGTATTTTACTTTTTTAGTTAAGCTTATTCCTAAGTACTTTATTCTTTTTGATGCTATTGTAAATGGAGTTGTTTCCTCAATTTTCTTCTCAGATGGGTCACTGTTAGTTTGTAGAAATTCAACTGATTATTTACATGTTGATTTTGTATCCTGCAACTTTCCTAACTTTTTTTGGTGTTGCCTTTAGGGTTTTCTACATATAGATTTATGTTATTTGGAAACAGGGATTATTTTACTTCTTTCTTCCCAATTTAGATTCATTTCTTGCCTAATTGCAGTAGCGAGGATGTCCAGTACTATGTTGAATAGAAATGTTCAATTTCTTTATATGTAGTGTAAAATGAGAAAAATAATACTATCTATCTCATGGAACTTTTATGAGAATTACACTATTAATGCATGCAAAGCACTTCTAAAACAGTACCTGGTAGAAGGTAGGTGCCACCTAAGGATTGGTAATGACATTTCCCCTCCTCTTCTCCACACACCAAGCTTGGGTCTGAGGTGGAGAAAAGGAGTATGATCAGTTCTTTTGTTCAGCTGCTTCAAAGATGGGCATAGAAGATGGGGATGAGAGAAAGGCAGAATGGCAATACAATTTTTACTGATTTCACGACACCTGTCATTATCTTTTCTGTTGAAAGCCTTTTGATATGATTATCATGCAGTTGTTGGCTCTTTCTTACATGAAGTTTGGCTGTGATTTGGCTACAGGCCCTCCGCCCTTGCAACTCTCAAACCCTCATCCTTGGCACTGCACCATTCTCTGATTTGAACAATGCAGACATTGGCTAACATCTTGATTCTTCCCCTTGCTCTTTTCCCAGAAGCATACCCTCTACATTGGACTTTCTTTCAGGAAGATGTGTGTCTGGCTATTTCTGTAACATCCACATGGATCATGAGAATACTCCTATATCTTTGTTCTGTCAAATTACATAAAGGAGGCCACTCTTACTCTTGTCATTTCTCCTCAATGTCGTTGACCCCACACCTATAACAGAGTTTCACACCAAACAGTACATGGTAAATAAATATTTGTAGAGCAAATAAATAAACAAGTCTCATGGGGCTCTAGGGTAGTACTCTGTACTCCTTAAATTCTTTTAATAGAATTTTTCTTTTGCTGTAAGAATTTTTAGCCATATCTTTATGTAGGTTGAAGATGGATGAATGTTCCATAACTCCTTAGTTATTGATCATTATCTTCAGCTTTGGATTTCAGCTGAAATCTCTCATTCTCTTTTTCTTTCCACATACATACATATATCTTATATACATTTACATTTTTCTAAACTATATATAAAGTTTCTGTCTCCTTTACCTTGTTACATAAAAATAGCTGAACAAGTTTCCCCCCATTGAATTGCCTGTTTGGAAAGATCTGATTAAATTTAAGCTGTCACATAGACTAAATTCTCTTTGGGGTTCCTGGTGTACATCTTTAAAGACAAGTCATTTTCCTCATGAGCAACTGAAACAGGCATGAAATCACTTTCAAATGCTCCACAAATCCATCTCTAACAGCAACAATAATTAAGGTTGATATAATCAAACCTTTCATAATGAAATACAGAAGGAGGTTTAATCATGTAACTAGACTTCCTAAAAACCATCTTTTAATATTTCTATTATTCATTTTCCCCAAAGACCCAGCTAATGGTAGTTGCTAAATCTCTTTTCCCTTTATTATTTTCCTCCTACTTTTCTTTCCTGTCCCCCATATACAGGGATCTTCCCTCCCTTTTGAATTACGCGTTTTTGTTTAATTTACTTTTTATTTATTTATTTTTGAGTTGGAGTCTCACTCTGTCATTCAGGCTGGATTGCAGTGGCACGCAGGCTCATGACCACCCTAGTGTCGACTTGCTGGGCTCAGGCGATCCTTCCACCTCAGCCTTCCAAGTAGACTGAACTACAGGCCTGTGCTACCACGTTCAGCTAAGTTTTTGATTTATTGTGGACATGAGGTCTAGCCAAGTTGCCCAGTCTGTTCCTGAACCCATGGACTCAGGTAAGCCCCTCACCTCGGCCTCCCAAAGTGCTGGGATTACAGGCTTGAGCCACTGCTCCCGGCCCGTATTTTTATTTTCAGATAATTGTGATATGGATTTTTATCACTCAGCTCGGGCTCCAAGAGAGTCAGCTCAAGTGGGTTGGCAAGCCAAGCCCCAAAGACTGTCAGCTCAAGTGGGCTGGCAAGCCTAGCCCTAGGAGCGTGCTGATTTGGTGGGCTGGCAAGCCAGCCCCCAGAAGTTCTTAGCTTCAGAGTCTCGCCTTCTGCCTGCAGCTCTCCTGGTTCATTTGGCTGTTGGCTGGCAAGCCAGCCTTTGGAGTGCACGGATTTTCTACTCCAATGATCTTCTGCAGCTCTTCAGGTCTAGGTTCTTGTCTTCTACCCAGGAGGAGGAACGAGGGACACACGACTGCTGGACACTGAGAAAGCAGGATTTATTGAGAGGACAGAAAACCTCCCAGAGCAGAAGGCAACTGGAATAGGTTGCTGATTTGAAGCTGAAACCTGGTGCCCTAAGACCAAGCTGATTGCTAGCACTAGCTGTGAGCTGATTGGTCAGCACTAGCTGTGCTGATTGGTCAGTACTAAGGACCAGTCAGCAGGAGGTAGGGGCCTAATGGTGAGCTGATTGGTTGTTTTTCTATCCCAGCAGTGAGTACTTGAGCTCTAGCTTGAAAGGCTTGTAGGGAGCTTGCTTACCAACAGGAGTGTGTCAGTCTGAGAGGCCTTCAGGAAGTTTTGCTACTTTGTTACTGTGGAAACTGCCCTGTCTGTCTGCCTATCTCCTCTCAATTGTATATCCACATGCATTATAAGAAATGATACAGAAAGATCTCCTGCACTCTTTACACAATTTTCCCTAAGCCTAACATCTTGAGAAATTGCAGCACAATATCACAACTATGATAACGACATTGGTACAGTCAAGATTTAAAACAGTTCTGTCACTCCAAGAATCCCTCATGCTGTCCAATTATACACTCATGTTCCTCCTACTCCCACCCCTTAACACCTGGTAATCACTAACCTGGTATCCATCTCTATACTTTTATTACTTCAAGAATGTTTTTGTATTTTTTATTTTTATTTTTTATTTTTTTGAGTTGGAGTCTCACTCTGTCACCCAGGCTGGAGTGCAGTGGCCGCTCCCGGCCACCACAGCCTCGACCTGCTGGGTTCCGGCGATCCTTCCGCCTCAGCCTTCCAAGTAGCTGGAACTACAGGCGCGCGCTACCACGCCCAGCTAATTTTTTGATTTATTGTAGAGATGAGGTCTTGCTTGCTCAGGCGGGTCTCGAACCCGCGGGCTCAGGCAATCCACTCACCTCAACCTCCCAAAGGCGCGGGATTACAGGCTGAGCCATCGAGCCCGGCAACTTTTCTGTCTTCTTAATAAACTCCTACTTTAAAAAGAGAGAGAGAGAGAGAGAGAGAGAGGGAGAGAGGCAAGTTGCTATGCATTGCTTTGGGAAACGGTATAATACCACAGATTTTGTAGCTAGAGAAATACCCTTTGATACAGAGTTTGATGCTGGGAGGAGGTGGGTGTTATTTGCATAAGGACAAAGGGACCTTCAGGAGCAAATAAATTAAGGCCATAAGACCTTCATTTTTTTGGTATGTTTTTTGTTAAACACGATCTTGCTCTATTGCTCAGGCTGGAGTGCAGTGAACAGATTGTAACTTACTGCAACCTCAAATCCTGGGCTCAAGCAGTCTTTCCACCTCAGTCTCTTGAGTAGCTGGGACTACAGGTGTATGACATGGCACCTGGCCGCCTCTTCTGTTTTGAGTTTCCCATTATCAGATACTTTCTGGTGGATTTAGATGGATCCATATGCAATTCATTGGCAAGAAAAGAAAATCAGTGCTTTCCCAAATGCTTCATCACCATTTTCCAACCTAAAAAAAAATCACAACAGAGAATCTTAGGATGAAAAAGGACTGTGGACCAAAGACTGGACCTGGAGCCAGAGCTTTCCTTGACTGTTGGGTGGAGATCTGGACTGAGTATAGCATGCAACAGAGTCCTGATGCCTCCTGCGACCAGCTTGGCTGACACAGTGGATATTTAACAATAGTGGCTTAGCCCAGGGGTCTCCAACTCCTGGGCCACAGACCGATACTGGTCCATGGCTTGTTAGGAACTGGGCAGCACAGCAGAAGGTGAGCAGTGGCAATCAAGTGAAGCTTCATCTGTATTTACAACCAGTCCCCATCACCTGTGTTACTGTCTGAGCTGCCCCTTCTGTCAGATCAGTGGCAGCATTCGATTCTCATAGGAGCATGGACCCTATTGTGAACTGTGCATGTGAGGGATCTAGGTTGCGCTCTTCTTATGAGAATCTAATGCCAGATGATCTGAGGTGAAGCTGAGGCGGTGATGCTAGCATTGGGGAGTGGCTGCAAATACAGAGTAACATTAGCAATGAGGTTTGACTGCACATCCCTATCATCTCCCCCTCCCCACTCCCTTGGTCTGTGGAAAAATTGTCTTCCTCAAAACCTGATGCCAAAAATGTTGGGGACTATGTGAATGCAAATTAATGAGGTAGCAAACATTAGTGATTTAGTGCAGAGTCTACAGTCAGATTGCTGGTTTCAAAACCATTTGGGACAAGTTACTTCTCCATACTTCAGTTGGCCCGCGTAATATATGGGGATACTAGTACTGCACATTTTCTAGGATTGGTTTGAGGATAAAGTGAGTTAATACTCATAAAAGGCTTAGAGTAAGTGTTAATTGTTTTAAAAAAGGTAATAGATAAATAAAAGGTACTTGTTAAACAAAAGGAAATCTCAGGAAGTCAGTGGCATAGCCACCTTCAAGTTTGTCGTTGAAGTGGTCAGACTATCCTCTCTCTAGGAACCAAAATTGTCTTGCAAAGATTAAAACATCTAATATTTTCGTTACCTAATAAATAATACTCTGTTCTCTGAAAGTACAGTTTTGTTCTAGTTCTATTTCCTTGTGCTTGCATGGATATTGTAAAAATTAGAATCCAACATAGCTCTGATGTTTTATTTAAAAATTCATAACTGAAGTAGACTCTGACAAGGCAAATATTTTTTCCCCAGCAATGGCTTTTAAACATGATATACAAATGTATTAGTACATACAGATGTTCTGGTAGTGTTACATAGTCTGTGTCTTCGGGCTTGTATGTACAAGTACTCAAATGTGTGTAAGACTGGCAAGTTGCAATCTCTGTTTATAATCAACACCAAACTAGAAAAGTGGACTGTTTCAGAGTCCTGTCCCATTAGAAATGACATATCATATTCATTCCTCTGTCTTGTTTTGTGGCCTGAAACTGGGCATTGTCCTGTCTTGTTAACCTCAGAGATACTATCAGACATTTGGTCATCCCCTTTCACTAAAACTAAAAATTACTTTTCATTTAAAAAAATGTATTGTTGACCCCTCCCAGTAACCATGATGAAATGACAACATCAGGGAAATAAACAGCATGAGCAAATTCAAACATAGTGTTTTCCTTTAATTGCTTCAGGCATCTGAAAGACTAAAAGAACTATTATATTCCTAGACAGGGTTGGCCTCTGTAGGAAAACCAGTCTTGTAAACTCCTGAGATTTCTGTATTTGGTAATCATTCTCAGCAGATCATTGCCATAAAATAAAACAGAGTATCTTTTACACCTGAATCCTTAATGAAATATTGTTTTTGCAAAATATGAGTGCTTTATCTAAATTATAGCAAACATTTCTTGTATTACCTCATTCATTTGGGGATCACTTATTTAACAGCTCACATCTCTGGAATATAACCACAAATCTGAAATTAGCCCAGCGGTAACCAATAACGACCACAAAGTCTATACACTATTTTTAGGTCCCTGCTCAGCACCTCTCTGCTCTGACTTAAATCCAGTTCCACAAGTTTGAGAACCTGTTTTTTCAACCCATGCAGATTAGAATCTATGTATTTCAGGAGCATAAGTGTTGTCAGGGTCTCACCTGGTTGGACTTGACCATACATGAAAAATAATAAGATAAATACAGCATCTCAAAAAAGCATGGGGTCATTGAATTTAAGGTAAAGTAACAATTATACTCCAATAACACCAAAGGATATTATACAGAATTCTGAATAGATATTCTTTCTGAATTGAGCCATTAAAAATATCCAAGTTACACTGATTTGATCATTACATTTTGTATGCATGCATCAAAATATCACTTATACCTCATAAATATATACAACTATTATGTATCAATAAAAAATAGGTTCAATTATAGATAAAAAAATTTTTATTTTAAAGATGTGGGGTACAATTCAGGGTTAGGTACATAAATGGTCATCATAAAGGTGAAGTTTGGGCCTCCCATTGGTCCTCACTTCACCTGGTTTGGGATCAGATACACTTATTAATGTTATGTGCCTCCCCCCAACTCCTCTGGCAGTGATCTACTACTGCCAATCTTTTTCATGTTATGATAAATGTTTAGGGTGCATTTATAAGGGAGAATGTGTGGTACTCAGTCCTTTGTTTCTGTGATAGATCAATGAGTATGGTAGACTCTAAATCCATCCAAGTTGCTGCAAAGTCCATAATTTTGTCTTTCTTTATGGCTGCATAATATTCTATCACACATATGTATCACATTTTTTAATTCGGTCCACTTTTGATGGGCAGCATGATTGGTTCCATGTTTTTGCTATTATGAATAGTGCTGAAATAAACATGCATGGGCAAGTATTCTTTTTTTGTAGAATGATTCAAGTTCCTCTGGGTATATTCCCAGACGAGGGATTGCTGGGTTGAATGGAAGGTTGACTTTTAGATCTTTTCGGAATCCCCATACTGTTCTCCACGGGGCTTGTACTAGTTTACACTCCCACCAACAGTGGCGAAGCGTTCCCTTTTCCCCACATCCTTTCCAGCATTTGCTGTTTTTTGAGTTATTAATGATGGCCATCCTGACTGGAGTTAGGTGACATCTCAGTGTGGTTTTGATTTGCATGTCTCTAATGATTAGTGAGATTGAGCAGTTTTTCATGTGGCTGCTCATCTGTCTTCTTTTGAGAAGTATCTATTCATGTCTTTTGCCCACTTTTTAATGGGGCTGTTTATTTTTTACCTTTCTACACATTTAAGTTCCTTGTAGATCCTGAATGTTAGGCCTTTATCAGATATACAGTTGGCAAATGTTTTTTCTCATTCTGTGGGCAGTCTCCCATTCTCTTAATGGTTTCTTTGGCTTTGCAAAGGTTTTCAGTTTGATGAGGTACCACTTGTCAATCTTATCTCTTATGGCATTGGTTATTGTGGTTTTGATCAGGAATTGGTTGCCTATTCCAATTTCTGTAAGGGTGTCTCCTGCATTTTCTAAGATTCTTATAGTTTGAGATTTTACATTTAGGTCTTTGATCCATTTAGAGTTGATCTTGTGTACAGTGATAGGTAGGGGTCCTGTTTCATTCTTCTGCATATGATCAGCCAGTTTTCTCAGCTCTATTTACTGAATAGGTTCTCCTTTCCCCAGTGGTTGTTGGTGGAAGCTTTGTTGAAGATAAGTTGGTTGAGAAATTGAGGTTTTGCTTCCAGAATCTCTATCCTATTCCATTGGTCTGTATGCCTGTTCTTGTACCAAAGCCAGGCTGTTTTGATTACTATAGCCTTATAATAAAGTTTAAAGTCCGGAAGTGTGATACCTCCCACTTTGTTTCTTTTGTTGAGGACTGTTTTTGGCTATTTATGGGCATTTTTGTTTCAATATGTATTTCTGTATTGTTGTTTCCTAGTCTGAGAAGAATGATGTTGACAATTTAATGGGTATTACATTGAATCTGTAGATTGCCTTGGGTAGGATGGACATCTTAACAGTGTTGATTCTTCCAATGCATGAGCATGGAATATTTTCCATTTGTTTGTGTCTTCTTTGGTTTCTTTGAGCAGTGTTTTGTAGTTTTCAGTAAAGGTCTTTCACTTCTCTGGTAGGAAGGTGTCAAGGTATTTCTTTCTTTTTTTCTTTTTTGTGGCTGTTGTGAATGAGATTGTGCTTTTTATTTCGTTCTCTTTCTGTTTGTTGTTGGTGTATAAAAATGCAACTACCTTTTGCATGTTGATTTTGTACCCTGAAACTTTGTCAAAGTCCTTTATCAGTGCAAGAAGATTTTTGACAGATTCTCTTGAGTTTTCAAGGTATAGGATCATATCATCAGCAAAGAGGGATAACTTAACTTCCTCTTTTCCTATTTGGATATCCCTGATTTCTTTCTCTTGTCTGCTCTAGTTAAGACACAATGCTGAACAGGAGCAGGGAGAGTGGACAGCCTTGTCTTGTTCCGGATTTCAAGGGGAAATGTCTGTTCATTTAGTAATGGCTGTGAGTTTATTGTAGATGGCTCTTCCCTCTATGTCTAGGTGTTCAAGGGTTTTATCAAGAAGGGATGCTGGATTTCGTGGAAAGCTTTTTCTGAGTCTAATGATATAATCACGTGGTTGTTTTTATATCTGTTGATGTATTAAATTACATTTGTGCTCTCATGGATGTTGAACCAGCCCTGCATTACAGAGATGAAGCCTGCTTGGTTTTGGTCAATGACTTTTTGAGATGTGTTGCTGGATACGATTTGCTAGAATCTTGTTGAGAATTTTTGCATCTATATTCATCAGGGATTTTGGCCTGTAGTTCTCTTTCTTTGTTGGATCTTTACCTGGCTTGGGTATCAGTTTGATGTTAGCTTCATAAAATGATTTGGGGAGAGTTCTGTCTTTCTCAATTGTCTGGAGTACTTTCAATAGGATTGATATCATTGATACCAGCTCCTCTTTGTATGTTCTGTAGAATTCCGCTGGAAAGTCATCTGGTCCAGGGCTTTTTTTTTCTTTTTGTAGGTTGTTTTCTCATGACAAGGTCAATTTCCTGGGTTGTTATTGTTCTTTTTAGGGTAATGGATCGAATAATTTTAACACTTTTTAGAAAGCTTCAATTAAAAAATATTGAGTAGGGGGAGCTGGTTTAAAGTGGTGTACTTCATTTAAGTGAAATATCCACTTATGTTCACTAGCTCATTCTCTGTAGCTATGTACTACCTGTGGTTCTAGTATGGAAACACAATAAAACATATTCACTTGAGTGTTTCCTGATATTTTTTTCCTCTTCTAGGTCAGAAAATTTAGAGGTAAGGTCTATTTTGCCTAGACTATTTTAACAGAATAAGCTGAATTCTAGTCTATGAATTTGTGGAGTTATTTTTAAAAGGCTCCATTTATTTAGAATTCCATCTATTTTCAGTGTCCCAAAAGAGAATAAGATAGAAGATGACTCTCCTCCTCCTCTAATGCCTTCTTTACTTTGCAACACATATTATTTCTTGAAGTCGATCCTTGCTTGACAGAGCAGAAGAATATAAAAAGCACAGCGTAAGTACAGAGACAGCTAGAAGCATGGGAACCCAAAGAGAAGTCAGTGATTGTTCTTCCTAGAATGTAATGTACCAGAAATAAAGATATGAAATAAGTGGTGACAATGTGGGTCATTTGTCAATTAACACCCTAATTCAAAAATGATGCCTCAATCATAAAAATAAGTGCTGTGATATCCAGTTTTGAATGGCTGAGGAAAACTCCAGAAATTCATTGATGTACGTTGGAGCAAATAACACTCCAACATGTTCAAGGGAAGATAGTACACACTGGTGATACATTCAAGGTACACTACTGGTCTCATAATTGATTTAGCAATTCACAAGTATCCTTATTACATCTTATTATTATTTTCTTTCCTAGGGTTACTTACAACCTTTATAATGCAAATGAACATTAAAGGACAGAGTAAACTCACTTTGCTTTGTAGAACTAAAAATTGTCTTTTCTTTGAGATATGAAAATAGCCAGGCTTGGTGGCTCAGACCTGTAATCCCAACACTTTGGGAGACCGAGGCAAGAAGATTGCCTGAGCCTGTGGGTTCGAGGCCAGCCTGGGCAACATGGTGAGACCTGTCTCTACAATAAATCAAAAAAATTAGCTGGGCATGCACCTGTAGTTCCAACTACTTGGAAGGCTGAGGCAGAAGGATCGCATGAACCCAGTGGGTTGATGTGGGGGTGGCTGTGAGCGGGCCACTGCACTCCAGCCTGGGCGACAGAGTAAGACTCCAACTCAAAAAAAAAAAAAGATATGAAAATATCTTGTTAAAAGCACTTTTTTGATTATTCACGATTTTATTTATAGTTATTAATATCATCGCACATCCAAATTACTCCTTTATAAGAATCATCAAACTAACCGTTCACACTTACTTGTATGAGCATGATCATCACATGTCTTTTCTTCATTGTCACTTTTAATGTTCTTGGAGAAAAACCCAATACTATTTAAATTGTGAGAACTGTGGCATTAGTCGTGTCATATTCACTTGCATTGTAAAAGGTGATTTTTATTTAAGTCCTTATTACCTTGTTATATTTCTTGTTTATGAGACTTTTCATTAGTTTAGACCAAACTTAAGGATGTTTCTAGGCATGTTTCTAGGTTTGTGGGAGATGGTCTACTTTGGATTCCAGAGAGTCAGAATAAAAACTTCTTATTAGAATTTTTATATAATTTATATTGGACTATCATTTTAATGTCTGTAACCTTTCACAGAACAAGTTGTCAGCATAAGAAGCATGTTTCACATCGTGGGGTCGTCGAGTAGGTAGAAGAGTTTCATTAGCACAAGCCTTGGGTAAAACTGACATTTGGCTGTGCTGTTCATAATTTTTTTGCTTTCTCCAAGACTTGGTACAGCTGGTATTCCTTCTGGCCTTGAGCACCCCTGTGTGCTCTCCTCCTTTCTATCGACCCATACTTGCTGCCTTAGGAAATGTCTGAGTTCAGTTTTCATCTCTTTGTATTAATTTAGGTCTAGGTGTTACTCATATTGTGGAGGCAAAATTGATTGATTGGTCTCCTACTTAAAGTATTTCAGGAATCACTGAAGGTGGGAGAGGGGGCAGAGGGCCTTCCCAGTGACCTAGGGGTGAGGCCAGCCTTTGATGATAGGAGCTCAAGTAGTCCAAGGTGGGGGGGGGGTGGATAGCTGAACCAAACTTACTAAATATGAATGAAGTTGGTAAAATTTATTTTTTCATAACAATTTTTCACTAAAATTGGCAGGCTAAAAGTCAGATTCATGTTTATCTTTTTCCTGTTGCAGACACTAATTTCATCCAGGCAAACTATTTTGTAAACCACCCAGTACATCTGTGTTTTCTTTTTTATTATTATCTTTTATTTATTATTTTTAATTTTAAAGATGTGGAGTACAATTCAGGGGTAGGTATACAAATGTTCATTACATAGGTACCCTTGACATCTGTGTTTTCAAAGTAAAATCGATCATTTTTTCCACCTGCCCATCACTAGGCTAGACAACTGCATTAAGGACATGGGTCAAGGAGTGACTTTATATCCCTGGATCAGATGTGGCTGCATGTGTGCAAGCAACAAAAAGATAAGTTGGGAGTGGGGAATTAATGCTGATGGAGAAAAGACAGTCGTCCCTTCACTAGGAAAATGTTGATTCTGCTTTTTCTTGGCATAACCAACTCAATTGTCTAATCATATTGCAACCGAGAAGGCACATAACATGAAAACATTTTTTGATACATTTATAAAAACCTGGATCTGATCCTATTACCTCACTGATCTTCAGCCTCATCTCTAAACATGACTTATCTACATATATGTATTTGAGTGCTGTGCTTCCCAAGTGGGACCGAATAGCATGAACTCTGGGATGGTGGTTTATAAAGTGACCAGAGCATAAACAAAGTCACTGGGTGACTGTGAGACATCATCCTGAGGTTTCAAATATTCCTTAAGAAAAAGTTAATAGGCCAGACGTGGTGACTCACGCCTATAATCCCAGCACTTTGGGAGGCCGAGGTGAGAGAATTGCCTGAACCCACAGGTCCGAGACCAGCCTGAGCAACTTGGCAAGACCTCATCTCTACAATAAATAAAAAAATTAGCCGGGTGTGGCGGTGTATGCCTGTAGCCCCAGCTACTTGGAAGGTTAGGTGGAAGGATCGCCTGAACCCAGCAGGTTGAGGCTGCAGTGGCCATGAGCATGCCATTGCACTCCAGCCTGGGTGACAGAGTGAGACTCCAAATCAAAATAAGAGAGAGAGAAAAAAGAAAAAGTTAATAATTCACATGGTCAGCAATTTTAAACATTGTTTATAAACAGATACAGGTGTAGTTTGTAATAGAATGCCAGATGCTAATTTTTAAAAGAAAGCACACGCACGCGCGTGCACACACACACATACACACACAAACTTAAAAGAAATTTTTAACCTACTTTGGTAAGGTGATTTTCATCCTTACCCAAGATACTGCATAAAAATCTTTCATTCTACTTCTTATTGGTATTTGGAGGCAGACATCCAGGAAGCACTTTACTAACTACACCAGATTCTTCACAGGCTCCAGAACATTCCGGATACTTGCTTGCCTTTATACCTTTGTTCATAAATTCTCTTCACCTGGAACCCTTGGTTCATTTCACTTTCTGTAGAATCCTTACTTAAACAATGGGTCTGGACCAAAAAAATCCTGCTTTTTTTTTTTTTTACTTTCCTTGAAAGCATCTCCTCCTAACTTCCAGAATAAATTCTTCCTTATCTATGTCCTGCGCTTTTAGCATTTTTATGAACAACTATTATAATAACACTCCATATTATGATTGTTTATTTGTCTTTCTTTCCTGTAGACTAAGAGAACTTTAAGAGAGGGGACCATGATTTCTTTTCTTCATATATTTTATACTTTCTGTGCCTAAAGCATACATCAGGTGTTCCTTGAATAAGTAATAAATTTGCTTAATCAAATAAAAATGGCATGTACATTGGTCCTCAAACGTGGATCCAGTCAAGTAGATAGGCTGATGCCCTCTGTGAGGCTATGGTTAATGTATTAGAGATAGGAGACATTTGGAAATTAGATAGATCTTTATTTGAAGCCCAGCTCTGCTAGTTCTTACTTATGTAAATTTGGAAAGTTATTTAATTTATCTGAGCCTTAAATTTCTCATGTTCAAAATGAGGATGGTAACAACTGCCTTCTAGTGTGGTTCTAAGGATTCTGAAATGATTCATGCAAAATACATAGCACCTAGTAGATACTAAGTATTGTTTCCTTCCCCATATCTATCAATTCCTCCCTATATGACACAATCTGAAGGGCAATAAAATGCCCAGCTGTATAATCTCCCCTTCTCAAAGTATTGGGGTCTCAGAAACAGGAGATAGAAGAGGAAGTGGGCTGGTTAAGTAGATGAGTGGGCAGCTGGGACAAAGAGTGAAATAAAAAACACCACATTATAGTGAGAGGCAAAAAAGAAAAGCTGAAGATCCACAACCAAGTGTCCTAACTGGAGATTCTAAGCAATACACAATGGGTTGGCTGGAGGAACAGGTCTACAGATTTCCTGAGAAGCATCAGCAAGGCTGGGGAACAAGCTTTCCTGGAGTAGCTTTCGCCAACACTGTGAGAAGGAGGGGTCTGTTCATGCTTTGGAGATATTTAGAGACTTACCCCAAAACACCTCCCCAAACTTTGTATCTCTACCCATTATATTTCCTTCTTGGATAATTTGTGGAAATGACCACTTTTTATCTAAATTGGTAAAATCTGGCTTGGGAGCAACTTGACATTTGATCAGCTTGTTGTGTCACATTGAAAGGCCTACTGGCAATGTCTGTTCCCTGTCAAGCAGAAAGGGGGAGCCTGATGGCATAAGAAGGAGACAGGAGAAAAATTGAGAGAAAAGGTAGTTGGGGTAGGGGAAGTAATTTAAAATGAAATGTTGCATGAATTCTCCTGGGACATTATCCTGTGATAAGTGGGAAAAAGTGAGCCATAAGCTACAATGGGTAACTGGAGTAGCCAAAAGCAGAGGAGTTTGGGGTGGGGCAGCTGGAAACAGACGCGTACTGGAAACAGACACATTTTGCCAAGGCTCTTTCCATTCATACAACCCATTGTGAGATCAGGGGGCTCTGTTTGGACCCCAATGTACCATTCATTAGATTGGAAAGAATAGAAACAGATCATCCACTCAGTGGAAATGAATTAGCAGAAAGATCTCAAAGAGAGGGTTTTGAAGAATCATTCCTCCCTGTCCTTTTTATCTATAGTATCACAGATGAGCCCCAGTTTGGTGTAATACTGCATCTGTACTCTTCCTTTCTGCTCTTTCATTCGCATTCTCTTTTCTTCCTCCACCTCCCTCCTGCTTTAAAACTTTGTTAGTTGTACCTGTGCTCTTTTCTTTTTTTTTTTTTGAGTTGAAGTCTCCCTCTGTGGCCTAGGCTGGAGTGCAATGGCATGCTCATGGCCAGCCCAGTGTCAACCTGCTGGGCTCCGGCAATCCTTCCGCCTCAGCCTTCCAAGTAGCTGTAACTACAGGCATGTGTCACCACGCCCAGCTAATTTTTTGATTTATTGTAGAGATGAGGTCTCACCATGTTGCCCAGGCCGGTCTTGAACACACGGGTTCAGGCAATCCTCTCGCGTGGCCTCCCAAAGTGCTTGAGCCACTGTGCCCGGTCAGCTGTGCTCTTTTCTAAATATCAGGGCACAAAATGGTATGCAGAAAAATGACTCCCCTTTCCTAACTTCACTTGACACTGCAAAATTCTCTTTATCTTTCACTGGTCTCCACTATCCCTGGTGGTTTTAATGGAAGGTTCACTAACATTTGATATTTAAATGTGCCTTCTTGAAAATGTGTAAACTTCAACTGATTAATTTAATTAATATAAAGCTTAGGAGCACCATTTGGGGACTAGATAAAAACATTATCCAACAGAAAAAGGATAAACATGCTCGTTAACCACCATTCTCTCAGTAAAATATTCCCACACAGGATCTCTGTAACTGATATATTTCTTTGGTTTGAAGGAGAGGTATTTTAAGGTAACATGTTGCTCCATGAACATGTTGATCTAGTTATTCAAGAGAGCTAAGGAAAACATACTGTGTCTTTGTTACTGACACACAGGCTAAAGTCAGGGAACTCTTCAATACAACTAATTAACGCTGTTTTGATTCCACCTACAAATGTCACTGGCATAACATTTGTAGTCATCTTAAGAAAATATAGTCATTCCAAGCATGGAAAAACAAAATAAAGTACTTGTGAAATAAATAGCCAAGTAATTCAGTAAGATAAACTTTTTGCAAACATATTGCTGAAAAAAAAACACCCTACAATTTTACATAGGTTGTAGTGATAACAATCGTATATAATTACTGACTTACTAACGAAAAGACTTTTATGGGGTCATCTAATTGAACTCTTCTTCAACCACAGAACTACCCAAGATGGATAATTTCCTGTCATTCTGCTAAATACATTTGAGACCAGAGATTTTGGAACATCCTTCAATAAGTCAGCATGGGGTGGCTGAGCCATGCCTTCACTTTACCCAGTACCACAGAGGTTGAAGCTGGTCTACTCTTTGCCTGCTGCAGAAAATACCAAAGAAGAGGAGAATGGGCTGCAAGAACAAGAAGAAAAGGTGTGGCTATCCCTTGTGGAAATGGCTGTGTTATACTTGAGTTGGGGAGTTTATTACTTGAGTTAGGAGTATGCTTGGCATTTATCAAAGATAGCTAGATGTGATTTAAATATATGAGCACTGCTACCCACAGCTACTACTACCCACTGTCATTGGGGGATGTGGTTACACACCCAGGCAGCTCATGCCTCGTGTGTGTAACTTCATGAAATTGCTGTTATGTGCAAAATTGCAATTTGTATCAGCAGGAGCTTTACTGGTAGCTTGAAATGCTTCCTGCCAGGAGATTTGGTTCAATTTGCATGATGGGACTTCCGAATGTCCCACGACAGCACTGATACTCTATGGCAGTGGTTCTTCATATTTTGTGGAACACGGTCGCCTTGAGAAAATAAAAAGCACCACAGAAACATGTACACAATATATATATATATATATATATAAGATTGTGCATAGTTACAGGAGGGGTGCAAACCTCTTGACGCCTGTGGGTCAGGCCAGTGTCTGACCACAGGTGACCCCTGGCCACTGACATTAGCGAAAGTAGCAAGTGCAGCTGGCCTAACACAAGGCCTTAGATTTTCATTTTTTTCTTTTTTTTCCCCCTTTTCTTTTTCTCATTTAAGAAACAGCACCACCAGGAGTAGGGACTTTCGCATATACAGTAAAAATGTACAGTATCTTCAATGCAAAGTTGGATGGGTGCCAACCCCCTCCCCCTCCCCACCCAGAAGCATCTTCATTTGAATTTAAAGGGGTGGATGAGTGACAGCAAGACTCTGTTCTCCTTCTGACAGGGCTTTGGCAGATCATTGGTTGTCATCAAACCTATTCCATTTCTTGCTCCCTGCCAGGAATTCCACCTACATGCCTGATGGCAATTAGTCCCTTGTAGGTGCTAATGAATAAAACGCAGCACGTAGACTTCACGAGGATGAAAAAGCCCACGATCCAGATCCAGAGAGTCACTCCAAGAATCATTCCCCCCCCCCGGGCCGGCCCGGCCCGTGGGGGGGGGCGGGGGGGGGGCGGGGGGGGGGGGGGGCGGGCCCCCCCCCCGGGGGGGGGGGGGG
>CAUYQG010136846.1:0-23493 GCA_963574415.1 Tarsius wallacei | reverse complement strand
CACGCCCGGCTGATTTTTTGATTTATTGTAGAGATGAGGTCTCGCTTGCCCAGGCGGGTCTCGAACCCGCGGGCTCAGGCAATCCACTCACCTCAGCCTCCCAAAGGCGCGGGATTGCAGGCTGAGCCACCGAGCCCGGCTAGCCTTTTTCAAGGAAATGAACCTGTCCAAATTTCAGTTTCTCCATCTGTAAAAAGGGAAGAGAAACCCTTTCTTCTATACCTCACAGGAATGCACTTAGAAATTATCCATCCATCCATCCATCCTAGCAATAATTAGCATATATACCACGAGACAATTATTGTTTTAATTGTTGTGAATCAGTAGTGAATAAGATTAAGTTTCTGTGTTCATGGAGAGGACTGTCCTCCATGCTCCATGAGACATTGGGTAAATAATACAGTAAATCAGGGAATGAATCAATAGGCAGGATAAGAAAATTGCTCTAAGGTCCATAAAACTTAGTGATGTTGCTATGGATTTAATTGTTTCCCTCCAGAGTCCATATGTTAAAGCCCCAGCCCACAATGTGTGGTATGTGAAGACAGGGCCTCTGGGAGGTAATTAGGGTTATATGAGGTCATGATGGTAGGGCCCTCATGATGAAATCTGTGGTTTTATAAGAAGAGGAGGAGAGAGAAGTCCCTCTCTTTTCCATGTGAGGACACAGTGAGGAGATGGCTGTCCACAAGTCAGAAAGAGTCCTTACCAAGAATTGTATTAGCCAGCACCTTGATCTTGGACTTCCCAGCCTCCAAAACTGTGAGAAATAAATGTCTGTTATTTAAGTCACTCAGTCTATGTAGCAGTCTATAGCAGTCTGAACAGACTAATGCATTTATAATAGAAAGTGACTGGGGAAGGTTCTTTAGGTTGGGAGGTCAGGGAAAGACCATGTCCAGAAATGGCATTTGAGCTGAGTTTTTCATGTGAAGATCTAGGGAGCAGAGGGAATGACAAGTAAAAGACTTCAGCAGGAATGAGCTTGGGATGTTGGAGAAACAGAGAATGTCAGAGCAGCTGGCGTGCTGTGGTGAGGAAGAATGTGTGAGGTAATGAAGGTGCAGGGGGAAGAAGGGGGCAGATCATAAAAGAAAGATAATACATACCAGGGATCTTTCCATCTTTTGGGAGGTTGAAGCCCCCTTTGAAAATCTGCTGAATACCATGGACAAGCTCACGAAAAGCTCACATTTATACAACACCGTGCAAATAATATCAGGGGTTTTGCAGCCCTCAAACCTCATGTCACCAGACCCTATATCTGAAAAATATAAAGACACATTGACTAGCACATGAGGAAAGGGAAGGGAGAAAGAGACTGTCACTGTTTGCAAGCTTTCTCTGTGCTGGGAACTTTGCTGGTTATGATAAATTATTTATTAATGTACTTCTTGATCCCATTTTATAAATGACGAAACTATGATTTGGGGAGGCTAAGCAACATGCCTTAAGCTAAACAGGTAATAAATGTCAGACAAATAACTGAAATCAAGGTCGCCCTCACTCCATAGCTATTACTATTACTATTATTAGTAGTAGTACTATTATTATTAGATGGAGGGTCTAGTTTTATCCTGCCAAAGGTATTCTAATTATCTGGTGAAAGGTCTATATGTTCAATCAACCGAGGCAGTACCTGTTTCTTCTCACCGGCTCTAGTTGAATAGCAGAGCAGCTCGGTTTCCATTTCTCTACCGCCACACTGATTATAAGGTTGGCCTTATTACTCCCAGCAGAGCGATGACATACAATCCCTACACCACTACCAATTAAGGCAGCTTCGACTCTACCCACGATGCTCTTCTTCTGTGTGGATGCCAGCAGATCTGCTCTAAGACTCTTCCAGTGGTTTAGTGTTCTGCTCAAAGGAGTCATTCTGCTGATCATCGTCTTTCTTAATTAGGGATCTAACGCATAGCTGCTGAACCTTGAACAAGAGGAAGAGGGAGACCTGGAAAGGAGGCATGACCATTTATTTCAAGGTAATCAGCTTCGAAGCTGCTTGACAACTGATATTGATTTCCTCGTGCTTGGAAAATCTCCCGAGAAAGGTTTCCGATCTCAGCAGTCTGAGAAGTCTATGCATTTACTCATTCACTCACTGTGCAAGGCCAGGAAATGGCCTGCAACGTAATGAACAAAGAACTACCTTCCCTGAAAAACTGCATACATGAGAATGATTGGAAGGCTCCTCCTGGACCGAAATGAAGGAGGAATAGTTAGCAACAGACAAGTTCACAGATCACTCATTCTCCATTCTCCTCCCTCTCAGCCTTATAGAGAAGCTATACACTGAAGGATAACTATCCATTATAGAACACACTCTAAATATATTATTTCTAACGTCAAAACACTGTTGATTTTTATTGCCCCTTTTTTTGAAAAACGAAATTAAGCCTTAGAGAAGTGAACTACTTTGTACAGTGTCACACAGCAAGTAAATACCTGATCTGCGAATGAGAACACATGTCGATCTGGGTCTGAAGTCTCTGTTCTTTCCCTATTCTAGGCTGCCTTGTTTTTTTGTTTTGTGTTTTTCTTTTTAAATATTAATTTTTTGATATCACTATGTTGCCCAGGCTGGTCTTGAACTTCTGGCCTCAAACAATCCTCCTGCCTCAGCCTCTCAAAGTGTTGAGATTACAGGCCTGAACCACCACACCCAGCCAACCTTGTTTTTCTAGATATGCATTTGCCTCCCTTCGCATTCCATTTGCTGCAATTTTTGAACCAGTTAGGTCAGCATCATTCAGGGAGAGTTATTTCCTGCTGGTAGAGTTTGGCTTCCTTAGGTATCCTATCCAGATAATTAGAGGGCAGTAGAGCTAGCTTACAATACTACACATTGCCATTTTATCTAATGTAATAATTTATTCAGAAATATTTACTGAGCCCCTGCTATATTGAAAAGTCTCCAGGGATACAGTCATGAACACGACAGAGTCTCTGTTTCATGAATCTTACATTGCAGTGGGAGAGGTCTGAAACACAAACAAATAAATTTGTAATATTATATCAGATAGTGACCAGTGGGATACATGAATGCTGGAATTTAAGGCTTTAGGCTCTGTGAAATTAATCAGCTATGTGAGTTTGAAATATGTTATATGCAGAAGGCCTGTATCCAGTGACATGAACCAGCTGTCATACAACGTAAGAGCTCATCTCTTAAGAAATGTCCCTGCCACTGACTCAGTTAAACCAACCAATGAAAATAATTAATGCTCCTCCTTCCCCAATGCAATGAAACAGACTGGGAAAGGAAAACTTCCTGGGAATACAGTTTACTGGGCTTATTTCCTGAGTGTCCACTTAAATCCCTTCACCATCACCTATAGAATAAGTCTCAACTTTGGTGTAGTCTACTAGGCCCTTCATGATCTAACTTACCTCTTCAACCTGATCTCTGGTCACATTCTCTTTACACTGTATTCTAGTAAACCAGATTTGCTTTTTTCTTCTCACATGAATATACTACTATTTCACCCTGACAGCCCATTGTTGATAATGACCACTCTATGGGAAAGTCCATTTTATTTTTCTCATTTATTTAATCTTTACTTCTCTGTGAAGACAAAATTCAGTTATCACTTCCTCCAAGAAATCTTCCTTGTTTTCCCCAAGCTGAGTGAGATGCTTGCTCTGAGACTTCAACATCTTTTGGATTCTATCGCGTGACTTCCACATTGTTTTGCAATGTGCTGTTTCTGTGTTTAGTTTTTTGCTTGAGGGGAGGAATTAGGTCTTATTCATCTCTATATTATCATTGCCTAAGAATGTGCTGTCTGATAGAGATATAACACAAGCCACATATGCAATTTCCCGTTTTCTAATATCCATGTTAAAAATTAAAATTAAACAGATGAATTCTCATAGTGTGTATATATATATACCATTTCAATATATATACCATTTCAACATGTAATCAATATAGAAAGTTATCAATAAGATATTTTACATTCTTTTTACCATACAAAACTATGAAAATCTGGTGAGTTTTTTTTAATATAGCACATCTTAATTTAGAAACTAAATTTTCATCAGAAATATTTCATCTATGTTTAGATTTATAAAATATATTCTCAAAAGGGTAGAATCACATGCCCAAGCTGTTCCAAACGTGCTTAAAATTTTCCTAAAAACTGAATTAAATACCAAAACATTACTTTCATTTAATTTTTAAATCTATATTGATAAAACAGCTCATCAATTTTAGGACAATTAATTTGACTTTGAAGCTGAAGAAATTCATTTCAGAACGATGTCTGTCTGCAGTAAATCCATTAATTCTTGTGTCAACTCAGTATTAACTTTGGGTTCAAAAGATTAGAAAAGCAGCTCTAAATTTATCAATAGCAATAAAATGTTCTTCCAAATTTTTTGTAGTTTTTGCAGCCAAAATACATAATGCTGTTAATTGCAATCTTCTGCATATTAATTAACATTAGAAAAATGTGTAACCTTATTATTGTTCTGTATAATAACAATTTGAAGCTCAGCAATTTCTCATACTGGTTTTGTTGAATCACCATAAACTTTTTCCCTTGAGAAACTTCAATTTAGCTTGTTCCTATGTAATATGATATCGGCCACTTTAAAATCTTTGATTTAGTGAATTTTGTTCCAAGAAAATCTTGAATTGAATTAATAATACAGTCAATTTTTGTAAAACTGTTCCATGACTCAACTGATGAACACTGGCAAACATTACAAGATCGTTAACTTAATTGTCTTCTATTTTGTACAATAGATCCATAGCTGGCAGTGATTCTCAGCATCTACATGGATATATCAAATAATTTTAACTGTGCACATGACACCTCTCATAGAATATGTTTCAGAAAACAGAGCACAAATATTTTTATAGTAGTTAGTGAAATGAAGCAACAATGATAGTATCGGTCTACTGTATAAAGTCCAAGAAATTTGGATTTTTAAAATATCTAAAATAGCTGGAGCACCATCCACCATAATGGAAACTTTTTTTTTCATTCTTCTATGGCAGAGATAAAATATTTTTGCCACAATTTCCCTATTTTAGTTCATGGACTGACAATATCTTTTTTTCCGTGAATTTGCAAGTATCTTGAGATAATATGTACCTGAAGTATTTATTGGGCAGTGTATTTATTATCTTCCAACTCATTTAAAGTTGAAATGTTTTCCTTTTTTTATATTTGAATAAATTAATCTTTGATATTGTTAGAAAATTCTTGTATTCTATGGATGATTGTTTGGTGGCATGACTAAAGGTCTTCCATTTTTTGTAAAATATCTTTCTTAATCCTTTCCTTATTATAAGCTTAGATTCTGTTTTAGAATTGTTTGGATTTTTAAAATTGATATTGAATTCTAATGTCAGGCAACTAATTTAGTCAATTATTTTTTGACTGTTGAGATGGAACTTGTCAAATTCACTATTTGCTGTAAATGTCTCAATATTGTCCGTTATCTTTTTTTTTAAACAAAAGAGAGCTTCTTTGTTTTGTTCTGCCACAGTAAATTGCAATTGCTATTCATTGTAAAATTCTACAATATGCTTTTTCCAGTCTTTTATTTTCTTTTCCATCCTGGTCGTAAGATTTGTTTCTGCACCTCCACTCACTTCTTCATCAGTAGTCTGCCTTTGTTTTAGGTGAAAAAAAATGTGTCCCCACTTATTTTTTACACTAAAAAATAATTTATTTGTATTTAAATTAAAATAATAGCAAATACTTCAATTTAACTACTCATTAAGATTTTATAACTACTCATTAAGATTTGAATAAAATATTCAAAGATACATATTACAATATTGCATCCATGTGCTGATAATTTAAACAAAATAAATCCATCGACACTGACTAGATCAATGGATTTCTATCAGTGACGTGCTCATGTGCAATAGTAGAAACAATTTGTGCATCCAAGAAGTGCATTGCTATATAACAATGCTATCTTATGCGATGCAAAGGCTAATATGAAATAGAGTTCAACCAAAACAACAAAGCAGTGCTCAGTAGGAAGGTGTCTTACATTGTTTCCATTTTAAAATGCAGATTTAAATTAATAAAAATGAAATTAAAGGAAAACTCAGTTCCCAGTGAAACTAGTCATATGTCAACTGCTCAATAGTCACCTATAGCCAGTGGCTACTGTACAGTATTGGAGTGTACAGGCCTAACATACTGTATATAGTCAACAAATATTCTATGAATGAATAGACACCTGTCTCTTTCTCTCCCCTCCCCCCCCCCGCCATATATATATATATATATTTGCATCTGAACCCTGGCAATTAGGACCTAAACATAGTTGCATCATACCCAAATCCTCTTTCATCCAAGATCAATGACAAGAGATAATATTCAATTTTTAATAGACTAGTGGATATATCAGAGACTGGAGTGTGGTATAGACAACCTTTGGTAGCTGAAGGCAGTGTAGCATGAAGGAGAAAGCATTAGACCTGGGGCCAAATGGTGGCTGTGATTGGAGTCTCCACACCATAGCTCATTAGCTGTGTGTATTAGATTTCCTCTCTTTGAAAGAGACTGCTTGTAATACTTCACATATTTGCTGGAGGATCAAATAAAAATATTTTTATTCATAAGTTTTAAAACACAGTCCAAATGTTAGTGTTTTAATCATGTCTGTGCCAGCAGGAAATCTGTCTCAGGCTGAATGC
Source organism: Tarsius wallacei (assembly GCA_963574415.1). Taxonomy (NCBI): domain Eukaryota; kingdom Metazoa; phylum Chordata; class Mammalia; order Primates; family Tarsiidae; genus Tarsius; species Tarsius wallacei. The sequence goes on along the minus strand of CAUYQG010136846.1, from coordinate 16,823 downwards.
CACACCATTCAGAAAGTATCCATGTCATGGAAAGCAGGATGGCTTTGCTATGTCATTAGGGAAGTCCATGTCTCTGGCAGAGCCTGTGTGGGCACGACCAGCACCAGAGAGATGTCTCACTACTAGCCAATCACAGTTACACACAAAATTCAGAGACTGATATTTAACAGTTCTTCTTTTTTCATTTTTTTACAGGTAGTGAAACTTAATAATTAAGAGGGCAAGCCAGGGAGCCAGACCACCTGGCTTTGAATTTTTAACTGCTAGGATATGATAGAATTCAGTTATTGTAGGACTTTGGAGACATTAAATTGCCATGTTTCATTTTTTTCTTATGTGTAAAATGGGGATAATAATGGGCACTATCTCTTAGGGTTAATTAAAGGTGATACAATCCTTAGAAGGTGATTTAAAGAGTGCCTGACACATATTAAGTTCTCAGTAAATTCAGATTGGGCCCACCATAGATGAGCTTTTGAAAAATTCCCTTATTTTCATAATTCCTCTTCTTCTACCTCTTCATTAGGCCCTCTGTCCTTTAATGGTATCCTGATCTGAACCTAGAAAATCACAACTCCTTGAGATCCAGTTCATCATTGGAGGAGACCACAAATCTTTCATTTTTTTCAGATTTGTGCTTAAATAACTCTTCTTCCTGACTTTGACCATCAAATCCATCTCATAGCTGAATTTAGATGAGTTATTAGGTGAGGTTGTTTCTGTCTCTTTACATAGGCTTACCAAAGAACCTCCTTCCAAGAAGAGGAGTCAGAAGGAAAGGACATCTCATTCATTTATCCATTTATTTATTCCACAAATATTTGTTGAGTACTCATTTGTGTCTGATACTATTTATGTGCTTGGGAGTCAACTGTGAACAAAATGGTAAAAAAAATTAAGGATCAAATAAAAATATTCATAGAGCTTGCACCCTAGAAAGGGAAATCTAACAATAAATAGCATCACAAATAAGCACATTATTCAGTATGTTAGAAAATTATAAACACTATGGAAAAAACTGAGCAGACTAAGGGGGTTAGGTGTGTATAAGATGTAGGGCTGGGTAATAATTTAAACAGAATTCTCAGGGATAGTCTTATTGAGAAAGGGTATTTGGTAAAACACTTAAATGTCAGGAGATGAGATAACCACAGGATTATTTGGGTGAAGGGAGTGCCTGGCAGAAGGAATAGCACTGGAAAAGTCCTCAAGTGGGAATGTTTCCAGCCTGTTGAAAGCACAGCAAAGAGACTGACGTATCTAGGGTGGAGTGATAGAGGCGAGGCCATGGCATGTGAGATCTTGTAGGACATTATAAAGACCATGGCTTTTACAGTAAAATTATTTGGGGGCACGGGATGTGTATATGGAGCTAGAGTTCCTAATTGCATAGTTCTTTCAAGTTAGATTTGGGCATTGACAGTATAGATAGGCCACCAAATTAGATTGCGTGAACTGTCAGAGGACTTTAAGGAAGTTGAGTTCTCTTGCCTACCAATCCCTGAATCCCTTCCTTAGCATTGCTACCCTGTAGTCATTTTGACTGCTCTTGGACACCCTGGTGATAGGTCGCTCTCTTCTTCCCAAGTCAGCCCATCTTTCTAGTCCTGTGTGGTAGAAGAATCTACCTTTTATTGAGCTGACATCTGCCTGCCAGTCACTGCCATCCATCACCTTTATTTCTATCCCTTGGAAGCTTTTCAGGATAAGTGTAATCTCTTTTCCCCATGACAGCCCTTCAAATATTTTAAGACGACTGCTATATCCCCAGAGTTTCCTCTTCCCCAAGCTAATCAACTCCAGTTCCTGCTATCATTTCTCATATGACAAATATAGCCAGTATCTGCTCTCTCTCCTCTGAATCTGCTCCAGGTCTGCTTATTTGATGCCAAGAAGGGATTCCAGATGTGTCTAGCTGGGGATGGCAGGCCAGAGCCTTCATCTTTGGTCTGGACCAAGTTCTAATGTGGTGAAGAAGAAAGACTTTGGAATCAGATAAACAACAATTCAAATTCCCATTCTATGTTGTGTAAGAAGTGGTTTAGTCTCTGAACCTTTGTTTCCATGACTCTGAAGTAAAGATGATAATACTTTTTGGAAGGGGACACAACCTTGGAGATTTGTTGCAAGAGTTTGGTGGTTTGATGCATTTACACTTGCCTGGCACCTGGCAGAGGTTCAAAGTTATTTTCTTTACCACCTCTGTGCCTTTAATACTGTTTTTCTCTCTTCATCCACTTTGACTCTTTCATTCACAGAACCAAGCTTCACAAAACCTAGCCTCCTGAGTCCCTGGCAGAAATATTCTTTAGGCTCTTTTTCTAACTCCTTAATAAGAGGTATGTAGAATCTCCAGGGTTATCTTTCCCCTACTTGATTCAACAAATGAATAAATACAAGACAGAAGTTTCATTGGCCCCAGGTCTGGCTCCTTGGAAGGCATAGAGGTGGTTTTGGAGTCATTCTAGTGAGTCATGACAAATACAATGGGGGTGGGGAAGGGGATGGAGTGATCATCCTGCATTCTGGCTTCCTAACCTTGTAATAAATAAAGCATGGGTTTATGCTCACCCAGGAGAATGGGCTCTTCCTTTGTAATATGGGACAAAGGTCCCATATTTTGGAAGACATTCTCCTTATCCCTGGATTCTTACCTCTTTTTTTAGGTGACCTTGTAGCGAAAGGTGGAGGTTTATTCCTAAAATGTAAATTTGGTCATGTGATTTGCATTGATCAGTGAGACTAGTCAACATGGCACAAGCACGTGTTGAACAAGAACTTTCTGTCTCAGAGCATCATGGGCACAGCTCTGCAATAAAGATAACTTTCACTACTCATCTGAAGCTGAGGATAAGGGAAGACAGTTCCTGAATGGTTGTAACTGTAGGGATGAAGAAGGAAAGCTTCCCCATAACCCTCTGGAGCTCTTCTGAAAATTAACTGACAATAGGCAGATTAATGGCAGAAAAAGGCATACAAATTTATTAACCTGCATGGGGAAAATGCACAGGAGGGTAATTACCAAACAACCCAGATGCTGAGATACGCTTCTCCATAGGGAAGGGACAGGTAGGAGAATGTGGGTAATTGTGAAGGGTAGTAAATGTTTTTTTTTAAAAATGAATGAACCTGGAAAAAATAAATTGACTTGTCAATGCTTCTTCTTGGGATTTAAATGAGCCTGAGAGGCAGACAATAACTTGTAACAAAATCCATCCAAGTGTGGTTATATTTCTCAGTCTTCTTTCCTGCAATAAATAATGAAATTTCAGAGAAGAGATGGAAGGCAATTGTGTTCTTTTTTATGGGTCTGATCTCAAGGCAAAAAAAGGGACTATCAGAGTAAAATTCCATCCTACCCTGGGGACAGGGGAGTGGGATGGGGATACAGGAGAGTCCTGGGTTCCAAGGCAACTTCCAAGGTCTTTTTATTTGAGTCCAGAGTGCTCAGTATGCCAGAGCTCCATAATTTGGGGGTATTGTTTTCTGAGCCCAATCATAACCATTCTGATGTGGGAGATGGGAGGCTCAGGAAAAGGCTGAGGCACATGTGGGACGCCATGAAGACTGTTTATCTGGCCAATGGAGCCCTCATTTCCACCATCCTGGTTTAGAGGCTCCTCATCTCCTACACAGACTATTGTCCCCTTGCCAGGGCCCTGTGTCCCGGCTCAACGCCAGGTCCCTCCGTGACTGATGATGGCATTTCTCTCAATGGCTCCTCTGGTCAGCAGGCTCCTATAAGCCTCATGCTGGTCTCAGCTGGACTTCCCGATCTCACCTCCCGCCCACTGTTAACTACAGCCTTTCAACATTATTTGCCATCCCCTGACATTACTCAAGTCCTGGCCTCCAATCTGTGTTTGCTGTGAACTCCACCTGAGATACATCCCCCGCCCCCTTTTTTTGCTTAATGAACTCTTCTCATTCATTCTTCCAAGTCTTACTCAAATATCACCTCACGGATGAGGACTTCCCTGGCTGGCTCCTCCAGGGAGAGTTCATGACTCCCTCCCTGTGTTCTTACAGAACTTTGCACATACCTCTGTGATATTATTCTTAGTTTATTGCATTTTAATTATCTTCATGCATCTGTCTCCTCCAATAAAGTCTGTATTACTTTCCCAAGACTGCTGCAACAAAACACCACAAACTAGCCTAAGACAAGAGAAATGTGTCCTCTCACAGTTCTGGAAGCCAGAACACTGAAAAGCAAAGTATCAGCAGTTCCACACTCCCTCTGAAGACCCTTGAGAAGAATCCTCCCTTGCTTCTTTCAGCTTCTGGTGATTGTCAGCAGTCCTTGGCGTTGGCAGTTGTATCACTACAGAGTCTGCCTCTGATGTCACACAGCCAACTTCTCCATGTTTCGGTATCCAACCCCCTCTCCCCTTTCTCTTATAGAGACACTAGTCACTGGATTAGCCTTCACCCTGTTCCAGGAAGACCTCATTTCAACTTGGTTACATCTATAAAGACCCTATTCCCAATTAGGGTCACATTTACAGGTCGGAGGACATTAGGATTCCAAAAAATATATGCATATTTTTGGGAGGGGACACGATTCAACATACAATACTAGGCTTCATATGCTTGTGCAGTGTTCCTGCCTGGCATATCAGAGGTACTAAAAATGCTTATCAAATGATGAAGAAAAAAATGCAAGAGGAAAGGCAGAATAAGTTATTCCAATCTACACACATTTGCTGTGTGCCCTATCGATACTGGGTCCTGTGGGAGGCACTGAGGCCACAGGGATAAGACATGGCTCAGTCACCATTTCCTCCCTGCCATGTGCCTGAGCATCTCCGTCGTGTATCCTCTGCAGTCCTCATCTCACCCTGAGTCCTGCGGCTTTAAATAGACCTAGCAGCGTGTCTAATACCAGAGTGCTCATGACTAATTCAGGACCTTCTTGGCAGTGAGTGTAGGAGCGTGGGAGCCCAGCTGGGACCCCCATGCCCCTAGGATCACTGGATCCTGCTCCCACATGACAGCTCTGGGAGTTTACTCTTTGTATCTAGACACAGAATCAGTCTGCGGCTCTTTTGAAACAAGCCCCACTTCCCCACCCCCTGTCCTGCTCTGACTTTTATTTTCCCATTTGTAAGAAGGAGATAATATCTGACTTCTCCAAGTGGTTGAAATAGTGAAAGCAACTGATGAAGCTAATCATTAGCTATCTAGGATTCAAAATTTATTTTGGCACACTTTCTCCTTATCCCTGGATTCTCATCCCTTTGATAGGTGACCTTGCAGCTTATCCTATCAAAAGATGGAGGTTATTTCTTTATTCCTAAAATGTAACTTTGGTCATGAGATTTGCATTGATCAATGAGACTAGTCAACATGACACAAGCACAGGTTGAAAAGAACTTGGTGTTTGCTCTTGTGGCTCTAGGTAGTCTTTAAGAAAATTCCTTGGGGAATCTGCAAAATGCTTGACCTCACTTAATTTTTTTTTCTTTTTGAGTCGGAGTCTCGCTCTGTCGCCCAGGTTGGAGTGCAGTGGCACACTCATGACCGCTGCAGCCTTAACCTGCTGGGCTCAGATGATCCTTCCACCTCAGCCTTCCAAGTAGCTGGAACTACAGGCATGCACCACCATGCCTGGCTAATTTTTTTGATTTATTGTAGAGACAAAATCTCTCCAAGTTGCCCAGGCTGGTCTTGAACCCCTGGGCTCAGGCAGTCCTCTCTCCTTCTGACTCCCAAGGTGCTGGGATTACAGGCATGAGCCACCGAACCCAGTCGACCTCACTTTCTTTCTGGGAAGTTCCAGGTTTCAGACAGCCCTGGGGACCAGTAATCTCAGATGTCCTGAGCTTCATCATTAGTGCTATATTCAGTAATTAATGAATTTGCAGTACTAAGCAAATAGAAAACTAGCCCTGGCTTCTGGGAACACTCAGTCTAAGACCAGGGACACTTTGCATAGACTATCTGAAAGACAGCCTGAAACAGTGCTAAATGTGTACATTAACTAAATATATCAAAAGAAGAGTTGTGACTATAATTAATTCTAACTTAGAAAGGAATTTTAAAATCATGTTTTGACTGACCTTCGCAACAATCCTGTGAGCCAAGGTGGAGATTCTATCTCCTTTTATTTAAAAAAAAAAAAAAAGCAAGAGGCTTAGAGAGGTAATGTGACTTGCTCAAGATCATGTGACTGGTGTATCAGTTAGTTTTTGCTCTGTAACAACAGTCCCAACACTCAGTAGCTTAAGGCAATCATTTATTAGTGCATGCTTCTGTGGGTTAAGAATTTCACTTGAAATCTCTTAGGGCAGTTCTGCTGGTCTCATTTGACTCTCATGCAGCTACAGTCAGCTGACAGGTCAGCTGAGGACTGGTTGTGTTAGGAGGGTCTCACACACACGTGAGTAGTTGTTGCTTCCTATTAACTAGGGTGATGGAGATGATTGGGCTATATGTCTCCAGTAGACTAGTCTGGGCTTATTCACATAGCAGTTGCCATAGAGTTTCCAAGAGCCACTATAGAGAAATGGGGTTTTGAATCCTATCAATGATATTACTGGGAGGTCCTAGAAAAGGTTTGCTTCAAGCACAGCTGGATGCAGGTGTCTTAATGATGTAATCAGTGCTTTATCTCACTCCATCTCTTTGCTCTGCACATCAGCTTTATTCTAGGCAAATCTTTCTTTTTTCTTTTCCCTTTGTTTTTTTGTATTTTGGAAGCCCTCAATCAATTAATCTTGTATAAATATTTTGCCTGTCCACCTGGACAGTTTTAGGATTTGTGCTAGGCAAAGCCAGGGCATCACCAAGAAGCTCTTCCGAGGCTTCTGAGCTCATTTGTTTTGGAGGCTTCTAGAAGATCTGGAAGGTTTTTGAAAGTATCAGGGTCCATTCAGTAGATGACTGGCCATGTTCAAATCAGAGTTCTTTTAGTACAGCTAGTTGGCTCTGGTTTTACTCTGGGAAAGACTGGGGCACCCTCAGATAACACTCCTGAGGTTTCTTATGCTAGAATACCAGGACTTTCCCCCAAAAAAGGGAAGAAAGGGGGAGGATTATTTAAAATCCACCCCCGGGTATCTTGGGATCTTTAGGCCCCTCTGGGCCCCCTTACCTTGCCTCTTGAGAAAAAAGGTAGGTGAGATGGCCCACAGAGGAAACCCAGAGAGGTATAGCCAAGGATAAGCCTTGAGTACATCTACATTCAAGGGATCAGCAAAGAAACAAATAATAGCAAAAAGAAAATGAGAGAAGTCAGCAAGTTTGGAGGAGAACAAGGAGAAAGCTACTTCATTTATCCTCCTTCCAGGAGAATGCCAGAATTATCAGACATCTTGTCTATATCTTGCTCTTCTGTCCTCTGGAGTCCTCTTCACCAGAAAGTTAATTTCTTTAGAATGTTAAGTACTTCACCATTGCTGTAAACAGCCCTAAGTGCACATCCAACACCCATCATGTAGATTAAACTATTAATATGGAGAAAGGGCACAGCAGAAGTGACAATCAAGTTTAATTTGATTTTTCTCCCAAGAAAAGCATAAGTCAGTACAGAGTGCTGTCTCTTAATAGCCTCTGAAGACTCCTCTTTCCAAGATAATTAGTTCTTTTGCGCTGGGTCTTAGCATTAGCGGCTCCAGTGCCTCCTATAAAGAAATCTTTGTTATCTCAATTATTTCTAATATGGGTATAGCTCCTTCAAGAATTAAGAGTTTAGGTCAAATAAAAGGAAATTGGTTGTACTTTTTCTGATCATCAGTTTCTTCATCTAAAATAGTGGGTGTAATATCATGGCCCTCTCAGGGTTGTTGAAAAAATTAAATGACATATTATCAGGTGCTTTGGATGGTCCTGGCATACACCAAGAACTTCATCATATAGTAGATATTACTATATAACTAGATACAGGTTCATCTTTCTATCCCTAATACTTACCATTTGCCTTCATAAAACTTTTATTGAAGTGGGACCATAAACAAATAAGCAAGTAAAAGATATAGTATATGGAAGGCTCAAAATATGCCACCCCTAAATGTGCCACTTTGGCATAAGAATTAGTTTGAGCTGAAAACATTTGTGATCCAGCAGATGCAGAAAGAATCCTTTCCAGAGTTTCCCTTCTCTAACTGAAAGCAGAAGCTTCAGAAAATGAGAAATGCTATAAATCCCCTTTCCCAGAGAAGCTTGATGGCCATGAAGAAGACAGAAAGTGAGTCCCAAGATTGACCTGCACAAACAAGCCTTACTCTATTAGTTCCCCCAGATATTTAAATTCCCAAAGGTGCCAACCTTAGAAGCCCAAAACTGTTTCCTATATCTCTATAAATTTATGGTTCTTTGTTAAGATGCTATATGAGCCCAAGTTCTAACCTTTGAGTTACTCATCACCAGGGTTCTCCCATGTGCTACTAAGCTCTGTTTTTCTCTTGTAAATCTGTCTTTTGTCTGTCTCATTTGCAGGGCCCCCAGACAGGGAACCTGTGAAGGTAGAGATAAAAGATTTTTTTTTCCCTTTGTACATGTATCAAATGGTACAGAGAAAAATAAGGCATGGAAAATAGCTTAGGAGTGTGTAGGAGGAGGATGCTAATTTAAAGTAAGAAGGTGGGCAAGGCGTGTTTCCAGTGAACATTTCTTTCTTGTTACTTATAGCTGAGGGCATCCTGAAGGTTACATTATGTTTCCTAATAAGGCGTGATTGCTGGCTTGAGGAGCTTGCAGTTGGCAGTGAATACAGTTGAGTAACCAGAAGATGATACCACATATGTGAGCAAAGGAAAATGCACAGACTGCTGAAGAAGCACATAGGCCTGCCAGACAAGCAGCAAGATGGGCCTGATCATGGAATATCATTCGTGATATGATTCCTTGCCTCTTTTGATGCTCTGGACCAGGTCAGAAGGAGACGCAAATTCTTCCACTGTATTTCTATAGCACAGTTTTTTCAAGACTGGACTCTTTAAAAAAAATTTTATAAGGATTATTGAACTATAGGGAAGTAAACGCAGGGAAACAATACATCTAGAATCTGTCCCATCCAAAATGGTGGTAGCCGCAATCACATGAGGCTGTTTAATCTAAATTTATGAAAATAACACAAATAAAGAAATCACTTCCTCAATTGTATTGGCCATATTTGCTTAATAGCCACATGTGAGTTAAGTGCATAATAGTTACATGTGGCCAGTGGTTACTATATTGGACAGTGTGGTTACAGAACATTATCGTCATGGCAGGATGTTTTATTATATACATACACTGGTCTAGGTAATACGGTAAAGAGTGGTGCTATTCAAATTTAGTGTGCACACAAATTACCTGATGATCTCATCAAAAAGCAGAATTTGATTCATTAGGTCTGGGGTTGGTGCCTAAGATTCTGCAATTTTTTTTTTTTGAGTTGGTCTCACTCTGTTGCCCAGGCTGGAGTGCAGTGGGATGCTCACGGCCACCGCAGCCTCGACCTGCAGGGCTCAAGTGATCCTTCTGCCTCAGCCTTCTAAGTTGCTGGAACCACAGGCGTGCACCACTACGCCTGGCTAATTTTTTGATGTGTTGTAGAGACAAGGTTTCACCATGTTGCTCAGGCTTGTCTCGAATCCCTGAGCTCAGGTTATCCTCTCGCCTCCACCTCCCAAAGTGTTGGGATTATAGGTGTGAGCCACCACACCCAGTGAGATTCTGCATCTTTAATAAGCTCCCTGGTGTTCCAGTTCTGCTGGTTCATCACCATCCTTTAGTATTAATAAGGGCTTAGAGGTCGCAGCATATTTTCCAGTGCTTGTAGTAAGTAGATGATGCCCAGGGAGCTTCCACATTAAACATTCATTCAGAGTCTTATTTCTCCCTTACAGGCAGAGACCTACAGTGTATTACTTCCACTGTTCCTTATAAGAGATTCATGGACAAGTGCATGGACTAAAGACCCAGAATGCTCATATTGAATGCCTGACTTTAAAAACTACTAGCTGTGTGAACTTGAGCAAGTCACTTAACCTCTCTGTGCTTCAGTTTTCATGATCTAAACATGGAAAATAACAATATCTTAGGATTCCGAAATTTTGTAAGTAAATATATTTACTAATCAAATAGATTTGGTGGCAAGGCTCATTTTCTCATATGCCTACTCTGTGCTAGAAACTAGGGAATATAGAAATGATTGAGATGTAGTCCCTGACCTTAAGGGCTCCCAGATAGGAGGATTCTAGACATCTGGCATTGGCTCAGGTCTTTGGGAATGAGATACTATTTTATTTTGTTTAATAACTAAAAAAGAGGTCTCATAATGTCAGATGGTACTTTTCTGTGAGACTGGATGCTTCTCTTCTAACTAACTGCTTGGTATTCTGTTGACGATACAGGGCAACTCTGCTTGGAACTTCGCCGGTCAGATAAGGCACCTACGTGCACAACCAGAAGATATGTCGTCAGGTCCAGTCTCTGCACAGTATCCTCATTCAAGGAAAGACAGCCCAGCAACCAGTATCATTCAAAGAAAATTTATGGGCTGGGCTTGGTGACTCAGCCTGTAATCCCAGCATTTTGGGAGGCCGAGGTGAGTGGATTGCCTGAGCCCGCAGGTTCGAGACCAGCCTGGGCAACTTGGTGAGACCTTGTTTCTACAGTAAATCAAAAAATTAGTCGGGCGTGGTAGCACACACCTGCAGTTCCGGCTATTTGGGAGGCTGAGGTGGAAGGATCGCCGGAGCCCAGCAGGTCGTTGCTGGGGTGGCTATGAGTGTGCCACTGCACTCCACACTCCAGCCTGGGGGATGGAGTGAGACTCCAACTCAAAAACAAACAAGCAAACAAACAAAACAAAGCAAAACAAAACAAAAAAAAGAAAATTTATGTTTTTACTGGCTGCTTTTAAAGCATGTCCCAGAGGATGGAATTTATAACTCAAAGTGGTGCTTTTGCAAATCTTTTTTCTTATTCCTTTCCATTTCCTTTCTCATTCTTTTCCCTATCAAATCTTTACCTGAAGCCATTTGTGATTCCTTCCTGCCTCTTTCTCTCCATTTCCCACCCTTGCAGTAGCCCCAAGCCCTGCCCTCTTCCATCTGCCCACCCCCTCACTCGCAAGCTGTTTCCTTTCTCTTCCTCTGGTCCTGATGTTCACAGGCCCCATTCTCACTCCAAAAGCCTGTGTTCCTGGACCTTTCCACATCTTGCAACTTCCTGGGAGAGGAAGTCTGGCTTTAGTCCTTACTTCTGGGTGGAAATCCGCCCATTTCCCAGATAACAAGAGAGAGTCAAAAATCTGACCACGAAAGAAAAAAAAATCATTCCCTTCATACAAAGGAGATTGGAGGATGTGGTAGGTAGAATTCTAGGGTGCTCACTAGGGTCCCCACGCTCCTGGCACACATGCCCTACATAATTTCTGGGCCTGTGCAGTCTATGGGGTGCACTTGGCAAGGGATGTGGGTGTCCTCTAAGAAGTAAGAGAATTCGGGTCCTCCAGAAATTAACATATTCCCCTTATTCTGTCTGTCACTCCCTTTCCACCTTCCTCACTTGTCCTTCAAGTTCCAGCCCAAGACTCATGGCTTCCACCCCCTAATCTCAGAAAGGTGGATCCCAAGCCCAAGAGAAGTCTTTGGTAAGGAAACAAGGACCTCAGTCCTACAACCTCAAGGAACTGATTTTGGCCAACAACTGATTTTGGCCAACAACATATAAATAGTATTGCTTTGAAGAAGGCGTGGGTGCAAATATGAAGGAATGCTAGGTGTGGTTGGTTGAGGCCGATAGTTACTATTATAAGATCTAGTTGGCTCGAGGTAGAGAGTGCAACAATGAGTTTGGAAGAGGATTCTTTCCCAGAGTATGCAGAGAGAAATGCAGCCTGGTTGACATCCTGATTTCAGGTTTGTGAGACCCTGGGAAGAGAACCCAGCCATGCTGTGGCTGAACATCTGACCTAGAGAACTGTGAGTTAATGAGGGAGTGTTGCTTTGAACCGCTAAGCCTGCCTCAATTTATTACCTAGCAATAGAAAATCTACACAGAGGGAGAGTAGGGATAGATAGGATATGAAAACTCATACATGAATTGTTTCTACTTCTGTTCCAGATGAAAACATTACTAGTCACACAGAGCAAAGTTCAAGGGTGAAGTGGGCAGCACTGATGCTGAAAGAGGCCAGTGGAGGGAACCTGTGGACTGGGCAGCAGGAAATACTCCCTAGGAGACACGGAGCATGAGCCAGTGACAAAGGGAAAATTTAGTAGCCATAGAGAACAGGGAAAACCTTGGGTGAGGGCCATGACTTAAGCAAAAATGTGTGAGCTGAAATCTGAATAAGTGAGGAGGCTGCCACCGGTGCCACCTTCCTTCCCCCTCGGGGTTGGCTGACGCAATTCCAGACAATTCCCTTAATGTGTCATGTGCTTTCGCCCCTCCAGGAATTTGCTTATGCCCTTTCCTCTGTATGTCACTCTCTATCTGGCTCTCTCACTTGTCCTTCAAGACCCAGCCCAAGGTTCCTCCCCTCTGCTTCCCAAAATCAGAAAGGTGAATCTCAAGTCCCAGGTTTCACAGCTCACAATAGAAGCTGGGACTCCAATAGACTTGTTCTTTTTATAATTCCATATTCTGTAAAGAAACTCTATGCCAGGTCCATAATCAACCTCAAATTCATTCTTTTGCCCTAACTCTCATTTCCAAATGGCGGGTTTTCTTAGAGCGGGGCACACCCGCTGGGCTGGCCAGGCTGGCAGCCCGACTCTGTGGGAGCCTTGGCTGTGAATTTCTAAAGCAGCTGGAACTGTGAGGAGCTTCCCGAGGCTCCCTGAAAGAACTGGAGGGCCCCAGGCTCTTCCCACGGGATCCTTGATCATGTTCTCGTTTCCTCCTCCAGAAACGTGGGGCTAAAATAAGCCCAGAAGCTGAGGAAGGGCTGAGTCAGAGCCCTCAGAGTGGAGCAATCACTGCACGGCTGCTCCCTGTAAGAAACATCCCCGTTGAGCCTGAGTTGTTTATGCCAAGAGCTGTAAGTGAAAAATGAGTCCTCCTAAGACAGGCTGGGAGCAGGCTCCCCTTCCTGGAGATGGCAAGCTGCTTAAAAGCTTGGGAACTTTCGGTGCCAGCGGAAAAGGAGTGGCACACATCCCTCTGAGCAGGAAAGCTGGGAGACATGAGGTCCAATCCCAGCTTTACTGTTTACCAAATGAGGGAATGCCCTTAGCCCCTCTGGGTCTCCTTGCCCTCGGGTGAGGGTGTGGATGGAAAAAACGTAAGCACAGATGATTTTTAAGTTTCTCTCTGGCCCTGGCTTTCTTTTGGTTTGTCTGAGCAGCTCCACAAATGCCAGGTCTCCAATCCCACTCTCAGGCCCTGGGTGATAAAGGTGAAGAAAGCGGTTCCGATGTGGCCTGTAGCAACCATTGCTCAGTTGAGTCAGGGTCAGCCAGCACCCACTGACCAGGTGGCTCCTCTGTGCCCGAAAGCTGGGAAACGGCTTAGGAATACAAAGATGAAGAAGACAGGTTGCTTCAGGAACTCACTGTCTAGCAGGGGAGGGTGTGGATGGAAAAGGTGAGCAACAAGAAAGAGACCAACAACACACACTCCTTGACTAAGCCCTGAATGATGATCTGGGCAAGTGGCTCAGAGCAAGCAACAGTCCATAGCAGCCCAAGTTGAAGAGGGCCTCGGCTGGGATATAGGTTCTGGTCCTAGATTTTCCCCACCTCAGTCAAAAGTTTTACTGAGAAGGGAGATCAGCACAAAATGACCAGAGAAATCAAAATTCCTTTGCTTTAGATGATCTAGCATTTTAATGTCCATGTAGTGCTTCCTAGACAGCAACCGTGTTTCAGAGCTGGTTATCATCCCAGAGTCTTCCCATGCTTGAGGGGAGAACCACTGGAAAAACGTCTAATACAAAGATAAGAGACTAAATAGTTCCTACAGAGTTCAGGTTACATTCCAGTTACACTCTTCCTCATAGATTTACCACCACCAGTACCTCCAAAATGTCCTTTAAACATTTAAAAATGTGTATTAATCATGTTTGCCTTTTAATCCACTTTTAAAGCAAATATTAAGATTTAATTACACATTTTCAAATATAATTTGAAAGCCTTCATTTAATTTATGATTTTTCTCATTGAGATTCCTTTTGGGTTTGAAGTTTAAAAACTAAAATAAGATAAGCAAAATTTAAGGCCTCAACATACAGAAAATGAAAAACATATACAAACATATACACTGAATAAGATGTATTATATACATTATACATATAGGGCAAACCCTATATAACCACCAGTCAGGTTAGGTGATTCTATGGACTCTACTTTTTCACCTGTATTCGTCTAAATTGCGTGTTTGTCATTTGTAACTATAGTTGTGATACAACACATTAAGTACTTTGGGTGGTACCTGGTATGCAGTCGGTGCTCAGTAGACACTCATCCTAATTGTGATTCACTGAGTCATTCAGCAAACATCCACTGAGTTCACATTTATGTGCCAGTTCTGTATCAAGCACTAGAGAAAGAAAAATGTATAGAACATGGTGCCCCATCCCAGAACCACAGGGGAGACAGACACAGGCAACCGAAACTGATTACATTTTAAGTTAGTGGAGAGCTCTGCCCAGTGACTCTAGGGCATAGAGGAAGGAGTGATTTATCTGAAGGAGAAGGAATTTGCCAATCAGCACAGTGGGAGAAGAACTGGTTGTTCCATCACAAGGAGCAACCTTGTGATAGAACATGGTTTTTTTTTTTGTTTTTTGTTTTTTTTTTAGAGAAAGGGTCTTGTTATGCTGCCCAGGCTGGAGCACAGTGGCTATTCACAAGGCTGATCATGGTGCACTGAACAACCTTGTGGAATGTGAGCAGAAGCATGAAGAGCTGGGTGAGCAGGCTTGTCCCTGTCAACAGTGGGAAGGGCAGGATGGGGGGAGGTGGTGAATCAGGGAAAGAGTTGGACTTTTACTTTAGAGACACAGGAACCAACAGAATCATATAAGCGTACTACATCTATGGGAAGATTTTTCTCCAAGTGGGGTTTATGTAGAAATATTACTCATTACCACATGCGACAAATAATAATTGCAAATATTTATAGAGCCTGCTGACCATTGCACATGCGTCATGCCATTTAATCACCACTAAAATCCCCTGGGGCATCTACTATTATTGAAAGGTAAGAGAATTTAATGATTATAAGTGCATGCTCTGAAGCTAGATGACTTGTGTTTAAGTGCTGGTTCCACATTTAATAAATATATACGTTCAGGCAAGTGACTCAACTTTTTCATGCCTCAGTTTTCTTCTCCTCCTCCTCACCCCCCTCCTCCTCTTTCTTCTTTTTTAGTAAACAGATGAACAAATCTTTATTAGGTGTATACCTAGGAGTGGACATATTTGATCATAGGGTAAGCATATATTTAACTTATTTTTTCTAATTTTTGATTTTATTGTAGAGATGAGGTCTCACCAACTTGCTCAGGTTGGTCTGGAACCCCTGGGCTCAGGCAATCCTCTCATATCGGCCTCCCAAAGTGCTGGGATTACAGGCTGAACCACCATGCCCAGCCCTTATTTATTTATTTATTTTTTGAGACAAGGTCTCACTCTGTCACCATGATCATGGTTCACTGCATCCTCGACTCCTGGGCTCAAGCTAAGTCTCCCTGCCTCAGCCTCCTGAGTAGCTGGGACTACAGGCATGCACCACTACACCTGGCTAAATTTTTCATTGTTATTTTTGTATAGATGAGGTCTCACTATGTTACCCAGGCTTGTCTCTCATTCCTGGGTTCAAGCAATCCTCTCGCTTCAGCCTCCCAAAGTGCTGGGATTACAGGAGTGAGCCACCACGTCTGACCCCCTGACTATTTTAGATGGGTTGTCAGGGAAGGCCTCTCTGAGGTAAGACAAGGGATAAATAAATATGAAGGAAAAGATCTAAGGGAAGAGTGCTCTCGACTGTTACAAAAGTAATCACTCTCCTTGCTATATGTTCCTTGCCATGTCCCCAGTGCCCTGCACTTAGTAGGTGCTCAATGAATCTTTTTCAAATAAAGAAATGTGGAGGCTCAACTTGGACGCTTTAGACCCTTGGGCCCGCTGGGTTGGCCAGCGTAATAAAGTGCCACTTCCTATAATAAAAAAAAAAAAAGAAAGACATGTGGAGGTCATTGTCAGTTTATGAAATGCAAAATTTGGGGTAAGATGATAAAGGCATCATGTGTTAATCACCTTTGTTCAAACATCACCTTCTCAGTTAGGCCTTCCTTAACCACACTATCTAAAATTGCAACTTGCCTCCACAAATTTCCCCGTAACTTGTTCTATTTTTCTCCATAGCATTTAACAGTTATCACATATATACAATACATATTTACTTACATATTTCATTATAGAATATATAGTCACATATGCATATAAATGCTAATCTCTGTATTGGTCCAATTTGAGTATATTCATATGTGCTGCCAAAGTGAGCACAATATACCTAATATATTAAATATGACTTTATTATATACAGATATAAATTAGTTACATATTGACACTAGCCACCATGTTATATAAAACATGTAGGTCAAGCACGGTGGCTCGCGTCTATAATCCCAGCACTTTGGGAGACTGTGAGAGGATTGCCTGAGTCCACAGGTTCGAGACCAGCCTGGACAACTTGACGAGACCTCATCTCTACAATAAATCAAAAAATTAGCCAGGTGTGGTGGCGCATGCCTGAAGTCCAAGCTACTTGGAAAGCTGAGGTGGAAGAGATCACCTGAGTCCAGCAGATCGAGGCTGCAGTGGCCGTGAGCGTGCCACTGCATTCCAGCCTGGGCGACAGAGTGAGACTCTGACTCAAAAAAA
>CAUYQG010136845.1:0-15258 GCA_963574415.1 Tarsius wallacei | reverse complement strand
GGGCAAGATTGGGTGAGTAGGGAGGGTGAGGCATGAGGGTCATGCTGTTTTGGGTGAAATACTGCTGGACACTCAGTGTGGTGTGGGCAGGTGTGCTCGTCAATCACTTATAATGAAATAGGCAAATGTAGTGAAACAGTCTCCAAAAAAAAAAAAAAATCACTGAAGCAAATGCATCCTCTCACAACAATGCTAGCTGGATCACTGATGCCCTTGGGTTCCTAGAACACTTACCTAGTGGGGTAAGCCTGTACTACAAGGGACCTGCCCTCCAAGAAATAATTCTGTTTTTTTTTGGTCCCCCCCCCGCCTTGTATTTTTGGGCAGAGGAATGCCATCATGGTTTATTTAGATAGCACATGAGGAGACATGTGGAAGATTGATTGAGCCCTAAAGGATAAGCAAAAGAGAGACCATCAAGAAACTGATAGAAGCCCAATGAACAAAGAGAGTCTGTAACATAGGGACTAAAAGCAGCCGCCGTACGAAGAGACATTTCTGAGGTAAAAACTCTGGGAATGTGTGAGAAATACTAGCAATGGAATCAAACATAATCTGTGTTTACAGCTTAGGTGATGGGGCTGGAAGACCAAAACAACTAAGCTGGGATCACAGGGAAGGGGCAGGACTGAAAGGGAGATAACTAGTTCATTTTGAACAGATTTGGTTTGAAGTATCTAAAGACGTTGATGTGGAGATGCACAAAAATCCAGTTTGGGTTGAGAGGAAAGGTCAGGGCAGAGATGCAGATTTTGGAGGCATCTCTAGGTAGATGGGAATCAGAATTCTGTCAGTGGATGAACTCAACTGAATAGTGGGTACAGTATGAAGAAGGAAAAAAAAAAGAGGCATCAAAGATTGGAGCTTGTCTGAAGCATGGGTGAAAAAAGAAATGACCAGAGAACATCTTTAGGGACACAGTATATCTCTGTCCATGACCTCCCGCTGCCCCCGCCATATTATCTTTTCTCTTTAAAATTGCCTTTGATATAAATGGTAAGTTGCTTCAAATCTCCAGAGATTTGTCCTTGCTAGGAATGGCTCTAAGCCCCGCCCAGCTCTGCCAGGAAGGATGCAAGTGTTGCATCACGGTCAAAACAGCCACAGTAGCCATCCATAACTCCCTGGCGACTGGACACGACTTTTTGCAATAATAATAAATTGCCCAGAATCTCAGTACTCGATGGCTTGTTAGTTATGCTTATTTGTTGCTTCTTGTGTAGACCTCCAACTTCATACTTGTCTCCTGAAAGTTCAACTATGTCAATAATTTGTGCTTATGTATGATAATTTTTTTCACATAATGATATCTCATGTTATCTTCTTTTATTTCTCAAAATAACTGCCTGAGGGAAGCATTGTTTTTACTCTCATTTTACTGATAAAGCAGAAGAGGCTTATAGTAATTTTTCCCAAGGCCTCATAGTTAGAATGTTGTCCATCTCTGGTTTTTAGATACCAAACCCCACGCTGTTTTCCCTGCTCTGTGCTCTTGTCTTTAAACTGTTAGTAGGTCACTCATATATGCAAGCTTAGAGGAATTATTTCTTTCAGAGAAAATATAGCGGTTCACACTGCAGTGGTTCACATATTCGATCTGAAAGAAATAAACCCACACGATCTCACTTAGATGCGGATCTAAAAATGTTGAACTCAAAGGAGTAGATGGGAGGTTGGTGGCTGTCAGGAGTTGGGGGTGGAGCATGGGGGGGAGGGGTGCAAAGGGGAGATGTTGGTCAAATTTCAAAGTTTCAATTAGACAGAAGGAATAAACTGTAAAGATCTATTGCACAGTATAGTGACTGAAGTTAATAATAATGCAATATACTTTTCAAATTGCTAAGAGATAGATTTTAAATGTTTGCACCACAAAAAATATTACGGGATGAGATGGATATATTCATTAGCTTGCTATAATATTCCATAATGTATTTATATATCAAAAAATCATATTGTGTCACATTACATATATACAATTATTATTATTTCACAATATTAAAAAATGGTTCCATCATCTCTTGTGCTAGAAACTAACAAGCAAATATGTAATTTCTCCCCTGGTGAAGGAGGAAGACAGACATCCCCATTTAGACACTTCTACCGCATCAGCTGCACTCTTTGTCCTTGAGGCTACACTAAGGGTATCCTCTCTGGATTAACATATGGTGACCACATAAGGTAAACTGCTGATTGGAAACAGCAGTGCACGTAAAGTTGTTGCGGTTGTGGTTTTTAACTCCAAAACTATATTATAGTAAAAAGTAAATGAATTAAAACTTTGCTTCGTCAGGGTGTCAAGGCATGACTTTCCTGTTCTTAGAAGCCATGCACTTGTTGACTCAAGACACATTCTGCAGCCTCAGGGTTGGCTGAAGAAGAGTTGGGTGATTTCCCAAATACCTTTGATAACAAAGAGGATCTTCATGCTAGTGGAGGACTGGTAAAAAAAAAATCTGTTTATTAAGGAAAAAAAGTAATATCTTAAGGGGTGTTTTGAGGCACACTCTGAGGTGTGACATAACCTTTTTACATTCTCTTTAAAAAAAAATCAAAACAATTTTTTTCATGTCGTACTTTTTGATGATTGTACCAAAATAAATTACTGTGTACAAAGCTGCGTGTGTCTGTACATTCTAAAAGTATAACACACGTACACATACATACATACATGTGGAATAAGTTTTATCGGAAGGTTTTGTGCAAAATTACAGTCGACTTTTTATACAAAAGGTTTCATAGTAGAAGAGGTGGTCTGGTCGGGTGAAATAGAACTGAACGATTTTAAATACTCACTATGGTTCAAGAGTTAGTTTTAACATTTTATAAAACAATAACATTCTTCCTTTTACTGAGCGTTCACAATATCAATATAATATCATTATATATAATTATCACAGTAATACTGTAAGGCATTATTATTCCTTCTCTGAAGATCGGTTCAGAGATATTGAGTAACTCAGTTAAATCACACAGCTAGGAAGTGGTAAAACCAAAATTAGAACCACAATTTGTCCTGAGTGCTCCCTCATAACCACTATTCCTGACAGTTTTGCACACAATGACATTGTACCTGCCAGAACCAGCACTGGTGCTCAGGTCTGCTAACTCCTTCCCTAGAGCTCTTTCTCTGTTTTATTCTATTTTTATATAGGTAAACTGACCCAAGGCTAATGTTAGTGTACATTCTAGACACCAAAGCAAACATTTCGAAGCTTCCTCCCCCAAGCCATGGGCTAGGACTCCTGAAGATGGCCTTCAGGTATTCCTTGGCAGCATGGAGTACTTCTCTTCCCATAATTCCAAATACCACTGAATGTCCAGGATCAATGTCATGACAAGGTCAAGATCGAGTTCAAGTGACCCCAATAGGCCCACGACAAAGCTAATAAAGGGCAGCTGGACAGTCTCACCCTCCCGAGGGGAGTCCTGGCAAGAGGACTAACAAAGCTGGTCAATCGCCTCACTGTGCTTTCGCTTTTCAGGTTGCAACAGCTGAACAAAGATACAGGGAAACAATGCTTGCCTCAAATAGCCAACAACTGAATCCACCCCATAGATGGGCCAAACTCAGTTTAGCCATCTAGTAGTGATCCAAAGGGAGGACGGGACTTGGCTGGAGAGTCACAGGAAGTGGCCTTGTGGTCTAGGTAATCATCTCTGGTATTAGAGCCTTTGTATTTAGTTTGGCCACATAGTAAATTGGAAATCCCAAGTATGTATGTATGATAAGTTTTACATTTGCATCATATTTACAGTAAATCCTCTACATATGAACCTTCAAGTTACAAACATTAAAGATGCACAGCTGTGTTTTTTAATGTATTACTTCTCTACATCAGGTGTTGGTATAGCCTGTTAAAATATGTATGGTGGTATATAGCCAATGGTGTTACTTGGGTACCTAGGCCAACTTTGTTGGACTTAAAACAAATTTGACTTATAAATATGCTCTCAGAATGGAACTCATTCATAGGTTGGGGACTTTCTGCTTGTGTGTGTATATACACACCCATATATATAGTATATATGATGCAAATATATGTGCATTTTTTTGAGTTGAAGTCTCACTCTGTGGCCCAGGCTGGAGTGTAGTGGCACGCTCACGGCCACCACAGCCTCGACCTGCTGGGCTCAGGCGATCCTTCTGCTTCAGTCTTCCAAGTAGCTGG
Organism: Tarsius wallacei; assembly: GCA_963574415.1. Classification (NCBI taxonomy): domain Eukaryota; kingdom Metazoa; phylum Chordata; class Mammalia; order Primates; family Tarsiidae; genus Tarsius; species Tarsius wallacei. The sequence continues at coordinate 11,089 of CAUYQG010136845.1, read as the reverse complement.
AATTATAGGCACGTGCTGCCACTCCTGGTTACTTTTTTGATTTTTATTGTAGAGATGAGGTCTCATCAATTTTCCCAGGCTGGCCTCCAACCTGTGGGCTCAGACAATCCTCTCATCTCAGCCTTCCAAAGTGCTAGGATTATAGGCGTGAGTCACTGTGCCCGGCCTTGTATGTGCATTTTTACTTACAGACGTTTTTCTGTTTTATACTTGTTTCTTCATTTATGTGTATTGCAATATACATACTGCAAATAAATATACATACACACAGACATTAACATACACATAGAGATACACACCTGCATACACTCATCATTTACTCATAGAGTGGAATAAACCTTACACATCAGCCCATTTCTTTTATTTCACTGATGAGAAAGCTAGATTCTCAAAAGAATAATTAATTCAAGGTCACATGGTTAGATGTAGATATTGCTAGTAGTTTGTGGAGTTCTTACATGTTCCTGTCTAAATCTCCACATGTCTGATTCTAGGCTGTAGGGTCAGGCAGAACCTAGGATAGAATGCCATCTCCGTAAGTTCTCAGTTGTCTAATTCCGGGCTGCAGTTTTCTCATTTGTAACATGAAGATAAGAATCCGCATCTTAAATGGGGTGGCATGAAGGTCAAGTGAGGCCAACATGTCAGGCCTCCATCACCAGGTGCTCAGAGACTGCTCAATGGAGTCCTCTTCTCCAACTTTTAATTGTCCACTGCAATGCAATATTCATTCTCCTCCCAATTTACTAATGAGTTAATTCATTTGATTTAACACTTAGGCCCGTCTTATTGTCACAATGTTTTGTGACAATAAGTCGGTTGAATAGATCAAGATGGATTTAGAGTAACAGAGAGGTAGCAGTTGTGACCTAGAATGAACCCATTGTTTGGAGGTGTTTACATCACTGTTGGTCTCACACTCCATAAGGCAGCGTTCTGTGGAAGGGTTGTGTATTATCTATGAATATGCAATGTTTTTCCTAATTCAGCCACACAAAGATCAGTACTGTAATATGAAAAAGTCCTCAAAGAATGCAATTCTCATTTGTTTTTTGAAATTCTGTTTTCAGAATTTTATTCCACTTAACTCAGCCCTCTTAATCTGCCCTGATAATTTATCTCTACATTTCAAAGGCTATGAATCATAAATAAATATTTTCATCTATTGTTCAGTCTTACAAAATTGCTTGTACTCATCTGGGAAATTTCAGATCTGACAAAGTTTCATAACGATGGGTGTATATTGTTTCCTGTTACTTGTTTTGGTATAAATTCCTGAAAGCAGTGGTAGCAAATATGTGTGCACATTGACTTTCAGCACAAACAACTGATCTCCCCGGGGTGAAATTGAAAAATAAAATGAGTGGGTGATGGGGGGAAAATGAGTGGAGAGGGACTCCAAATGGCCCTTGGATTGAATTCATTCTTGTCCTCCACTTCTGAATAGTAGAAAAATGGTTCTACTCCTTGGATTTTCCATTTTTCTTGTGTCCTGTCTTTCTGCCTTTTAAGCAACTGCTATGGTTGGAATGTGTTTTTCTAAAATTCCTAAATTGAAACGTAATAACCAGGGCGATAGCATTAAGAGGTGGGGCCTTTAGGAGGCGATTAAGGGCCGGGCTCGGTGGCTCAGCCTGTAATCCCGCGCCTTTGGGAGGCTGAGGTGAGTGGATTGCCCGAGTCCGCGGGTTCGAGACCCGCCTGGGCAACTTGGCGAGACCTCATGTCTACAATAAATAAAAAAATTAGCCGGGCATGGTAGCGCGCGCCTGTAGTTCCAGCTACTGGAAGGCTGAGGCGGAAGGATCGCCGGAGCCCAGCAGGTCGAGGCTGCGGTGGCCGGGAGCAGTCACTGCACTCCAGCCTGGGTGACAGAGTGACACTCCAACACAAAAAAAAAAAAAATTAAAATTAAATATTTAATATAATATAACAAACATTTGTTTCTTAAATCTAGTTTGTTTGTTTGAGTCAGGGTCTCATTCTGTCACCCAGGCTGGAGTGCAAATGGCTCGCTACAACTTTGACCTCCTGAACTCAGGTGACCCTCCTGCCTCAGTCTCCCAAGTAGCTAGGACTATGGCTAGGAACATGCCATCATACCCAGTAATTTTTTGTTTTGTCTTTTTTTAGAGATGAGGTCTCACTATGTTACCTAGGCTGGTCTTGAATTCCCAGGAATCAAGCAATCCTCCCATCTTGGCTCCCCAGAGTGCTGGGATTACAGGTATGAGCCACCACACCCAGCCAGTTTCCTACACCTAGTTTAATAAATAAGACGATACCAATGGATTAGAAGTCCCCTTATATAATATATATCTGTAAGAAACATATTAATTTGTTTCACATTATTTTTCAAATTTTCAACTTTACACAAATGGTAACATACCCTTTTCATACTTGTTTTTTTAGATTCATACACTGTTTTATTTTTCACTGCTGTATAGTATTCCATTGTGATACTTTACTACAATTCATCTTTTCATTCTCATTTTTATAACATCTAGGTTGTTTCTAGTTTTTTCTTGTAACTTTCACAAGCCATGCCACTATAGACATTATCAAGAAGTGTGTGGGCTCTTCCTCCCTTATCTGTTGATGTGTCTCTCATGAACAGACTTGGCCTCGCACAGATGACTATAAACATTTGTTGAATAAATGGCAAATGAACCTGTTGTGTACAACAACCCCCAAAGTAGTAAAATTGATAAGCATATACTTTTCCAGCAATTTAAGATCTAAAAACTAAAGACATGAGTGGAAGCTCAGATGATAGCACAGAGAACTTATTTGTATGAAAGAACTAAAGTTTCAGTGAACTGAAAGGAGATGTGGGCACAGACATCCCAGAGAACAGAGAAAGCATACATCAGGAACTGTGAATGCACTGTGAGTGCAATCACAGGACACTAAGCACAAATCAAAGCTGCGGCATGTTGATATGAGTGGCAGTGACTGGGTCAGAGGGCTACCCTCTGCTAGCATGCCACCTTCATTAGCTGTTTCTGCCCTTGCAGACTGAGGGTCCCTGGGGCTCAGGAAAGGCTGAGCTTCCAAGGCTGGTCCCAGCCCTATTTGCTGGACAGTGTGAATTAAGAGGGATCCAGTCAGCTGTAAGATCTTGACAATATTTATCATCCAGGGTATATCACACAAGCCTCATACATATAATTGCTTGAAGGTCAAACCTTGGAGAGAAAAGTCGATCAAGGTAAAAGATGAGCTTGAAAAGAAGATGAGGGATGGTGCAAGATGACTGCAAACAACCCCACAGAGGTTGCATGACGTGGAGGCTGGGACAGGTAAGAAGAGATGAAATTTACGTCCCAGAAAAGAAGACTCAAATCAATCTCACTTTGTATTATTTCTACCTGCCAGGTGGGCCTTAATTTTCCTAAATCACTCTGCAGGTAAAAAGTCCAGTTGAAACAACAAGGCTTTGTGTGTTTCATTGTAGGAGTTGAGAATTTAGGCAACCCCACTAACTAGGGAATAGGATGGTTTGGGGATTGGAGCATAACTTTTCTGACTCTTTGTGTGTGTGTGTGTGTGTGTGTGTGTGTGTGTGTGTGTTGGGGTCTTACTGTGTCGCCCAGACTGGAGTGCAGTGGCACGCTCCCAGTCACCGCAGCCTCGACCTGCTGGGCTCTGACGATCCTTCCGCCTCAGCCTTCCAAGTAGCTGGAACTACAAGCGCGTGCTACCACGCCCGGCTAATTTTTTGATTTATTGTAGAGATGAGGCCTCGCCAGGTTGCCCAGGTGGGTCTCGAACCTGTGGGCTCAGGCAATCCACTCACCTCAGCCTCCCAAAGCGCGGGATTACAGGCTGAGCCACCGAGCCCGGTTCTTTCTGACTCTTTTAAAATGTCTTTGCTTCAATGCCCCTGGCACCATATACCCCCCTCCCTTTTTTTTGAGTTGGAGTCTCACTCTGTCGCCCAGGCTGGAGTGCCATGGCACACTCACAGCCGTTCCAGCATTGACCTGCTGGGCTCCGGCGATCCTTCCACCTCAGCCTTCCAAGTAGCCAGAACTATAGGAAAGAGCTATCACATACGGCTAATTTTTTATTTATTGTAGAGACAGGGTCTTGCCAAGTTGCCCGTGCTGGTCTCCCCTTTTTTGCTATTGCAATCATCCTACCTGTCCAAAGGTCCAATAGATAGCACACAGGCACTGGTTTCCATCACCCAGTTCCCTCTCCCATGCATGTGTTTAAGGTGTACTAAAATGTTCACCATTCTAACTGTACCTAATTTCAAGCCCATATGGAAATCCAAGAATAGCTAATCCTACAGTGACCTAAGCACCTACTGACAATTAAATATAATCCAGGTCTGGGTTTCAGGTGCCAATATCAGTGTTTTCACTTTCTCTATTTTGCTTCAGTTTTATTGCCTGAGTCACGGCGGAACTTCAGCTTTAACCTCCAAAGCTGCCGATGTGGAATGAGGAAGGGAACAACTGGCAGCGTGGAAGGGACAAGAGGTGCTACACGAAGTGGCGTAGCCTATCGCCATGGGCATTATTTATGAAACGCATATGGGACATGCTTACTGTTAAAGTGGAACTTGCAGTTGGAGGAACCCACAATGACATGCATTAATGAGGTACAATAGAGAAAGCCACTCAGATATTCTTACGAGACAGAAAGTCATGGCAGCCCAAACTCCTGGAGCCAAAAGATACTGGTATCCATTCCTGGTTCTACCTCACACTAGTTCTGCAACCTGGAATGTGTTCTCTCAGCTTCCTGTGACTCAGACGCTTCATCTGTAAAATGGGATAGTAAAAGCACCTATGACCTAAGTTTGCTGTGAAGATTAAATAAAATTATCTTTGCAGAGTGCTTACAGAAGAAACTGGGGCAGGGCAAGCGATTATTATTTATCAGTGCTATGACATAAGCATCAATGGGTTTTGGCCATCTCCACCCTCTGAAGGATGATGGAGAGAAGGTACAGGTGATAGAATACTGTGTCTTGGGTAACAAATCCCTTCTACCTCCTTAAGTTCTAGCTTATTTTGGGGTTGCTTACCACTTTCTACCAATAAAAAAGTAGGAGATATAATTTGAAAAGTGTCAGGGGAGTTTTATTAAAATGTTCACAATTCTAACTGTATAAAATGTGGAAGTAGAACAATCTTTATAGTTAGGAATCCAAGAATTATGGCAAATTTAGAACATCAGTCAACATATACATATATTTGCGTATATATATTTATGTAACTGTATGTATACATATATATATGTATATATATATATATGCATATACATGAGGGAGACCAAAAAACCCAAATTTATTTATTAAAAATTGTGTCTTTATTCTTATATGTTTATACTTCAGTCACCTTCGAAGCATTCTCTATTTGATGCAATACACCTATTGAGATGCCTCTCTTTTTCCACTGCTCCCAATAGGTTTAGAACTCATTGATTTTGATGCCTTTTAGTGTATGTGCTGTTTTTCTTTCACCTATCCGAGATCAGCCAAAGTTTTCCTTTAAGGAATTTTTTCATCCATGGAAACAAAAAAAATGTCACTCAAAGAGAGATTCGATGAATAGGGAGGGTGGGGTGTGGGGGTTATGTCATTTGGTCAAAAACTGCTGAACACCCAGCACATTGTGGGCAGGTGTTTTGTCATGGTGGAAGAAGAAACAGTCATCTATTTGCCTCAACTTGGGATGTTTCTTCCACAAATCGTGATGTGATCTTCTCAAAACTTCCAGATAAGAAACTTTGGTTGACCATTTGATTCAGAAGAACAAATTCTAAGGGCACTAAAAGGGGTCCACTCTCTAAGAGATAATTCTATTGTTTGGGGGTCCCCCCTCGTACACACACGTATCTTCCAGATAGACGACATAGATGAGCTAGAGATAGAGATAAAGAGATGGTGATGGAGATGGAGATGGACATGGAGATAGAGTTAGAAACTATTTTTCCATTTTAAAGACATGCAAACTGAAGTTAATTATCTTGACCAAAGTTACTCAAGCTAAAAAGTAATGGTGCTAGATCTCAATCTAGCTTTCAGTGACTCAAAAACCTGTGTTCTTTCTACTGTACCACACTGCCCCAAAACATGCCTGAAAGAATTTGATGGTGAAGAGGTCTAATTTTCTGGATCTTACTACAAGAGAATATAGCACATGCTACCACCAGACCCCACTTCCCCAAGGACAGAAACTGGAAAAACATAAGCTATACCTCCTTGAAGAATGTAAATGTGTGTATATGTGCATATCCATCCACCCATCTCTTTATCTATCTTATCTATCTATCTATCTATCTATCTATCTATCTATCTATCTATCTACCTGTCTGTCTGTCTGTCTTCCTTAAGAAGAGAGGGCTCTACTAGACAGATTTATAGCTCCTATTCTGATAGCACTCCCAGACTGTTAAGAGGAAAACTAATTTTATCAAAACCTTTTTTAAAAGGGTGAATCCCATTTTGGGCTCATTAATTTTCACGACTATGCCTTTGCCAAGACCTCTTCCTGTGAGATGCTACAATTGAAGTGTTATCATTGCATCCACACTGTCATATGCTCCTGATTTTTTGTGATTTTTAAAAATTTTAACTTCAGGGGGGTACACTTACGCAGTTGTCACGTGGACATATTGTGTAGTGGTGGGGATTGGGTCTCAGGTGACCCATTCACCAGATAGTGAACATTGTGCCCTGTAGGTAGTTTCTGAACCCTAAGCCCCCTTCTCATTTCCTCCTTATTGGTGTCCCCAGTCTCTGTTATTTCCCTCTTTGTGACCGTTTAGCTCCCACATGTGAGTGAGAACATGTGGTGTCTGGTTTTCTGTTTCTGAGTCAGTTCACTTAGTATGATGATCTCCAGCTCCTTCCATGTTGTTACAAAGGACATGATTTCATTTTTTTGGCTGCGTGGTATTCCATGGTGTATGTATACCACATTTTCATTATCCTCTGATCAGTTGATGGGCATTTAGGTTGATTCCACACGTCACATATCCCTGTTGATGTTTCTCATTACAGTTTTGAAGGGAAGTAAGGTACTCTGAACTGAGTGAATATCGTGACAGGATTGTACCCCTGCCCAAGGCCAGGTTAGTACAAATTGTTCCCCACACGGACATTCGCGTTGCTTCCTGACGCTCTCGCCCCAGTCAACAAACAAGGCAGAAGGTAACAAAGGTCAGCCTTTTTCATCCACAAGGAATTTCTTGGATGTCTTATGATTCCTGTGGGGTTAGGATGTGTAGTTCAGGATGAGGAATTTCCCATAAGGATGTTTCCCTTTTAGTTATCAGGCCAAACACATCATGTTGGAAAACTAAGAACTCAATGAACCACGCAGACCCTCCACGTGACCGTATGTACCCATCCTCACAAAAGTATGTGTACACACATGCCCCCCACACACACACACACACTCATAAGCACACTGGGGAAAAAAATGGCCAGCTGAAAGTGTCACCCAGGGCCCAACAGAGAACAGATGGGGTCTACTTAAAGGAGAAGCTTCCTTGGAGTTATATTCCCCCTGGCAAAGTGGGTGTTAAAAATAATAATGCTGACGTTGCACCAAATGGAGGAAGGGAGGGAAAAAAAGAGGAAGAGAAGGAGGAAGGAAGAGAGTCTAAATGAAGAGAAAATATGGAAAAAGCAAGAGAAAATATTTTTTAAAAAACTATCCACCTTGGCAAACCAAATAACCAGCTTTAAACAGGTAAAGGGCTTTGTACTGCTTGGAGAAAGCACTTTTGAATTCTGCCAGCATCTTAGGCGCACACAATTTGAAAAAAGCCTTGTTTTTCTTGGCTTGCAGAGGAGAGTTGGACTTCTCAGTACAGCAGGGAACAGACGCTGTGGCATAAGGATCCAAGAGGGTAGGCAAAACCTTTCTTCCCCTTCCAATGGCTTTGTGCCATTGTTCAAATGTAAAATACGGGCTACTATTCCATTGACAACATGAGGAGCCTTCTTGGGGAATAAGCTTATTTGAACTACATTTGTGTCTCTCTAATTTTTTATGTTTGCTTTTTTATTGCATGATCTGATTACATACTTATATTCAGATACTTTACCTATGTAGACTGAGTTTCATTTAATAAAACATCTCTTTCATTTCCTAGGCCCAAAATATCACAGAATCAGACAGACTTCATTAAAAAGTAACAAGAGGGTCTGATTTTACATGGACACAATTATTAGTTCTGTCAGTGGGTGTCAGTGAACAGAGCGATTGATTTCTGTATGAAATTCATTTCCCCTGTTAGCCTTTTAGCTAAGCCCCAAAATGTTTTCTGTTTAATCTTTGGAAACTCTGAGAATGGTATCTTGTCTCTGAACTATCTGTTGTGCTGTTGTTGCTGTTTCCTCCAAAAACGCGACACTCATTCTTGCCAGAAACAAGAAACAACCTCTATTCTACTCTATTTAAAACAGCAGTAGTATACGATTTAGGCAATTTCAAAGGACATGATTATTTAAACAAATAAATAAACCCATCAATTCCATCCTAGAAAATCTTTAGCTCACTCTCCAATCCCTTTGACAGTTATTTCTGGACTCATTCTATGCATCATTGATCAACTTTCCAATGAAAGATTTAGGTTTTTGTGCTCATTGTGTTTCAATATCCAAATTTATTTTTCCCTCAACCCTTTGTTTATGCCATTAAAACATACCTTGGGATACAATGTCACTGAGCTGTAGTAAAGATGCTTTATTAAAGTTCATTACACAAAGGAATACCACATTATGAAAAAATGGAAGGTCTTCAAAAAACAGGATGAAGTGGAGGGTTTCCACATCTTCAACAGAAGTAAAAAATGCTTTTGAAGCCAATTGAGCCGTTTAATGAGGCAGAGGCAACTTTAAATTCCTTTAAGTTAAAAAATGATTCTTCTGGTAGGTTTTCAAGCTTGTATTAGATCATTTCTGACTGAGAGAAAAACTGTGCAAGCATGGCTTGAGGACCCAAATGATCATGTCATGCCTCAGCCCAAGGGATGCCAATGTGGGGTGGCAGACTATGCAACCTTGTAGCCTTGCCTATGCATCACACATTCAGAAGTGGGGAGTGAGCACCATTCAAAAGGCAACTACCTTATTTCATCTCCATCACCTATGCATGTCTTGACATTCTTTCCTCAAATTCCAGGGTAAAGGTCAATGAAGTCCCACTCCCAATGTGACGTTTGCTTATACGGCTAAATTCAATAAAAAACAAACCATGCATCTCCCCACAGACCACTGCACAGACATCAATAACAGGGACTTGTGATTACCAATGACCCAAGCCAGACCATAACCAGTCACCTTCTGGTTAAAGCCATCAGTATTCTAGTATCAATCTATGAAGCCATCCATTTACTCTGCCCTCTACTTTAGCCTAATCTAATTTGCACGTTGTAACAGAAAGCTGCTGTCAGAGAGCATCAGGTAAACTTAATTTCATATGTCCTGGCACACGAATGTGTGGGCTGGTGCCAATGGATGACATATGAGCAGGTGGCCTCATACTGGACAAATTTAGCACCTGCCTAAGTTGAAGAACCCCTGACCATGTATTATTTATGTACACTCAATTGTCTAAAAATTCCCAAGGCATTTGGGAAACAGATCTAAGCATCATGGCATTTGTAAGACGTTTGCCTTTGGTTGCAAATTTCATTCTGACAAATTAGGCAAAAGAAGTGAGGAGTCCTTAGAGGATGGGTGGGCATTGCAAGGAGGAGGAGTTTGTAAACAGAAGTGATATAAATCAACTACATTAAGTTTTAGTAATTTAATTTTTTTGTCAGGACACTGTTTTTGTGGCCCAAAATAATCCTATCATGAAAATAATTCTGTGTTTCTGGCGAAAGGTCACATATTTTGATTGCCACGTGACCTTGATTTCTACTGAATTGAGAAGGGTTTGCTTCAATATGCTAGTACATAAGCTCCTTGAGAGCAGGGGCTTTGCTTGTTTTCTTCTCAGCTGTATCTTCAACTCCTGGAACACTATGTAGCTCTTGAAATTCTTGATATGTGTTTGTTGAATGAATAAATGAGAAAAACAAATGGATCAATGAATGAATGAAAGGGTTTTTTGATCCTGTATTCATTTTTCTTTCTTAGCACTCCTCCAGTCCACTGGTTCTCGATTTTGGCTGTACACAGGAAACACCTGGGAAAATTTTAAAAGAATACTGATGCCTGTGCTCCATCTCAGGAATTCTGATTCAGTGGCTATGGGATGTGAGTGCTCCAAGTGCTGATGTTTGTAAAGCTCTCCAAGTTATGTTGATTAGCCGGCTTTCAGAATCCCCGACCAGAACATTTTTTCAGACTTGCTCCTGGTGTCAGAGGGTCTCATCTACATCTTTTCCCCAAATTCACTCTCCTGAGCTATGCTTCGAGCGACAGAATATTTGCTCTTTTCTCAGCACTGGGTCCCATCCTTTTTGAGCCAGTTTCAGTGACTGAAGCATAACCTGATAACACGACATCAGTTGCTTGACTGACATTGCATATTTGTGATGTATTAGGAGGTGACAGTGCATCACTGAGAAGAGTGACTGAAGACTGAACTTTTAGACATGGGGGATGGACAGCAATGGCTCTGCTTGGTCACTCCAGGGTCCCTTCAAATGCTGTCTACCTGCCTAAAGGAAGAAATGACAGAAAGACGTGAAAGAACCCCACTGAAGCCAAGATGCTGGTCTTCAGATCACAGAACACAGACCCTTCAAAACTTCAGAGTATACACTGCCCAACTGCAGGGGGTGCTGTTCGCACTGCTGTCCATATAATAGCATCACGAAGCTGGGCAGTTCATGGCTCTTCCCCAGTCATTGGAGAAGAACAAATGAACAGCTTTCTGACACCCAAGCATATATGTATCAAAACCTATCGTGGGCCAATGCATTTCTGTAAAGACCAGTTTAAATACTCCTAAAATCAGCCGGGCTCGGTGGCTCAGCCTGTAATCCCGCGCCTTTGGGAGGCTGAGGTGAGTGGATTGCCTGAGCCCGCGGGTTCGAGACCCGCCTGGGCAACCTGGCGAGACCTCATCTCTACCATAAATCAAAAATCAGCCGGGTGTGGCAGCGC
>CAUYQG010136844.1:0-18271 GCA_963574415.1 Tarsius wallacei | reverse complement strand
AGTTCCAAGCATGTTTAAGGCTAAGCTATGATATTTAGTAGGTTAGCTGTATTAAATGTATTTTTGACTTAGGATATTTTCAACTTATGATGGGCTTATCAAAATGTAACCTCATCTTAAGTCAGGAAGAATCTGTATTCTAATAAGGGTGCCTCCAGAAAAATTGTAAGTTGAAATTTCAGGCGTTGTTGTACTTGCACAGATAAGACATTTTTTCAAAAAAGGAACCTTCCTGACACTCTTTGAGAAGCACGTGATAGATCACTACTTTGAAGAGCATCACTCAAGCAATTATTCACAAAGCCCCATGGGGTTGGCCATAAAGCAAGCAGGGTTTAGCATCTGTGGAAAAGACACTATCACATTTAACTGACTCTGTGCACATGTATAAGTCCCTCAAACTTCTGACTGCAAGAACAGAAATAAGACTGCAATTTCCAGACATCTGCAGGCCTTTGCCTGGAGGAAGCAAAGCTTATAGCTCCTAAGTCTATAATAAGCTTTTTACCTTAAAGCATTGACTTCTGCCCTCCAGCTATTTTAACAAGGACTATCATTTCACACACTGTTGTCCCAAAAATGTGATAGTGTTCGTCCTGCATTTAGATGGCAAGAGCTCTCACAGCTCGTCAGTCCATAATGGGTTCCCATATTGAAACATTTGCTTCACCAGTCTGGTGATTGCAGTCCCCACCATTTTACATACTGTTGTCTTGGAAACACGACGGTGTTTGTGGAGCTTCACTGCACCTACTCTGAGATCCAGTCCTGCACTCCATCTAATAGGATGTGAGTGAGCTGGCTAGTACTTTCACTAAGAGTTGACTTATAATGGATTTTTTTAAAACACTGCTTGACTGCACCCAGGGAAAAGCCCTCTGATGCTCTTACAGGGCAGGTGTTCCTTATTCTCCTGTAAATTGGGAGGTTAAATGAACAATTTGCACAATATTTTTTGGAAGGTATTGTTGAAATTAATGTATGTGCCACAAAGTGGGATGAGGAATGTTTAGGTTTTCTGGCAATCATGCATAATCTGAGGTTCCTCCATAGATAAGTAACTACCTAGAGTATTTTCATAATAACAGTTTATATGTTGAATTCCTACTTTGTGCCAAGCACTTCGCATTCAATACCTTTGACAAACCCAGGAGAAAAGGGATAAGATCCCAAGTCTATCCAGTTAATTAGGTCATTCCTTTTAGAACTGAGATTTAAACCTAGGGCTGAGTCCAAAGTCTTTCTACTATATTACAATTTCTATAGCCATTTATGTTGTTTTTAAAGCACCAGTTCCTTCCAGAACTGAATCTAAAAGATAATTATGCTTAAAGGAGAAAATGCCATTTTCTCTATAAGAGTTAAAATGGCACTGAAACGGCAGTCAGAAAACCTGAATTTGCTCCCAACAGCCTTTGTCATCTTGGATGTGTCATATAACTTCTCAAAATCAGTTTCCTCAGCTAGACCTGTTTTCTTTTTTATACAATAAGTTGTGTTAGATGATCTTTAAGTTTTCTTCCATCTCTGTGAGGTTTGTGATTCTGTGAAGTGACTTTAGGTTACCCTTTTAAGGTGCACATTTGAACTCATTAGATTCCTAAAAGGAGACATTTTAAAGATGGAGTTTATATTATTTGACCTCATTTACTATATTCCATCGGGGATTTCTCCTGCTCCATTTGCCCTCACTGGCCCAGAACATTAGTTCTTGACTGTGGGGTAGCCCACTCTCACACCCAGGGTCTGATGTGTTGGACACCATGTGGCTGATTCTGTGCATGAGGTACCCTTCACTCCTTTTATTGTGCATTCTTTAATAAACACTTCAGCTCCCAATTGGGCAGCCTCCAGGCCAAGATTAAGGGTAAAGGAAAGAAAACGGAGACCTTCTCAAAGTAGTCTGATTTCAGGGTGTAGCATCTGTAATTTCTGTAATCTGGCTCACTCTGCTCAATATATATTGGCCTCAAATACACCAGGTTAAGCCCCTGCCTTCTGCCTCAGGGCCCTTGTGGGTGCTATTCTTACTGCCTGAAATGATCTCTCCAGGTGGTCACATTTTTTAGGTCTTAGCTCAGATATCTCATTGAGGCCCACCCTGGCCAAACTATCTAAAATTCTAAACTGTCTCCTTTCCACCACCACTACTCCCACAACATTGTGACCTTTCCTGCCCTTTTTTATAGTATGCTACGCTATATATATAATCTCCTACACTGAATACTAGATATTTTAAGTATTTTTCATTACCTGCTCCCATTAGTGTGCAAGAATTTCCATGTGCTTTGTTCACCACTCTATCTTCAGTGCCCAGAGCAATGCTTGACACATTGTAAGTATCCAGTAAATGTTTTTATAAAATGCCTGGGAAATAGTGTTTGTGGAATCCTATTTCTTCCTCCTTAAAAAAAAAATCTTCTTCCCTCAAGGCACCCTAGAGAAAAATAAATATTTGTAATAGTTGATATTGTCTCAATATTTATATGGCATGAATATAAGCATCTTTGGTAAGCTTTGCTGTTTTTTAGATTCCCCGCTATTTAAAAATAAAAATAACATAGCTATAAAGCAAATATAGTCCCCTTTTCCAACCAGACTACAGTCATTATGCCCTTTTCCATAATAATTCTAGATCTGCCACTGTGAAATAGTATTTGTTTCCTGTTTTATACTTAACCTTGAAGGAGAAAGGGGAATTGAGGAAAGAAATTTTTTAAAAACTCACAATGCCACTATAATGCTAACTATGGAGTGAAATAGTATGTGAAACTCAGTTTCTCTATGTAGGTATTCACTGAAAGAACTTAATTCGAGCTAAAGTCTAATCCTTTATTTTCTTTATTTGACTCTTCAAGTTGTTTGCAAGGTCATTTCTACCCAGTTTTGAAAAAGTATCTCCATTCTCAGACCACTAAGTGCTCAGCATTCAATAAAAAATGGTCTCGGTGAACTTCTCACAGTGTGAGCTCCAAATCATACTCGTTCCGAGCTAGAAATTATCTTTTGAAAAATGAAAGATAAGAGGCCTATGGGTTATATAAATTTTTCAAGAGCTTTAGATAGATGATGAAAAAGGGCAGGTTTTATTCGTCCTTAGTAGTAGGTCCCCCTTCCCCAATTAAAGTATAAAATAAGAATTACTACCTCAAGTCTTAAACCAAGTTGGAAGAAAAAAACGGCCATTACGTTTTCTAAGAAAATCATTAAAGTTCTACAGAAATGTAGAACTTTGTTAATTTTACAAGATAATATTTAAAAATTACCCCTCCCTCATGATTAACTGATACACTTCATCTATTTTATCTAATACAGAATAAATATCAATTACTAGGGCTTTCTACTTTATAAATGATTCCACAATCTTAGTGGTTTAACATAGTAAAAGTTTCATTTGCTCAATCACTATCCAATGTCAGCAGTGTGCAGGGGGAGGGCTCCACTCCATAGAATGATTTAGGGACCCTAGCTCATCTTTCTTGGGATGCAACCATCTTAAACATGTGGCTACAAAGTCACTAAGGAAGGTGAAGTAGTAGGAGGATTATGCAGAGAGATAATTTATGGTTCATACCTGGAAGGGGCAAAAGTTCCACTGGCCAGAACTTAGTCCTGTGGCCCCACCTCATCGTTAAGGGCCAGAATAAAGCTGACATCAAGGACTCTGGCAGAAAGAGAAATGAACCCTGGTACCCACTGGTGGACTTTGTAAAAGTATGGTCGTGTTTGTGTAGTTATAAGACTTTGGGTATGGCACTGCCACAGAAGTCCACAAAACAATCTTTCCCAAGTATCTATCAATGCTTCAGATGACCTATTGTTCTGATAAGAAGAAATATTGCATTTACCATCATGGTGCCTTAGCACAGGTCATAGTAGTAGGAAGAAACAATATTGAGCAAAAAAAAAAAAAATTGGATTCAGAACAAAACCCCCAGATTTTACTGTTTTTGGCCAATCCTCCTCCGACAGGTTATAAAACTAGGATGAGAAAATTATCAATTCCACGTCCTATAAAAGTAGCCCCGTTTCTCTTGACTTCAGATACTGGCCTGTTCACATTTTCTGATAATAATTATAGTTATTTGATATTTGGGGTTAGGATTTGCTCAAAATGCCAGATATAACAAAATGTTCCTCTGCCTAAATTTCTCAATTTTATGGTATAAAGTATTTCACTTATATGAGAGTAGCCAGTGTGTTCAGTGGAAATTGGCTCTATTCTCATGCCTTTGTGAGCCCTGAGCAATCTTTCCTCTAATTCTTTTGGGTGATTCTTTCCAGGAGCCTTGGGTGGGTAGTTCCCTCACATGCATGCACTGACTATTACTACTCTGCTGAATATCAAGAAGGATCCTTTGCAAATCCACAAAGTTTTTTCCCTGTACAGCTCTCTCCTCTTCAGTAGGCTCTCTTGAGAACTCGAGTCATCTTGGTTTCCCCAGAATCTCAGCTCCATCTTCTAATCCAAAATGTCCACCAGGCTCTGCCTGTGTTTTGCCTTCCTGTATTTTGGCATGGAAGCCCTTGTAAGCAGTAAGCTAACATAATCATAAGGCTTACCTCATTTGTCTCCTATCTTTCAGAGATCATTGTCCTTCATTGCCTGATATTCAATGTCTTGTAAAACATCTTCATGCATTTTGTCCAATTATTATTATTATTTTGGCATGAGAGTAAATTCAGTCCCTGTTACTCTACTGTGATAGAAGCAGAAGTCTCCCAGTGTTGTTGAAATATGACTAGCAAGTTACCTGTCTTTTCAGAATTGATTTTCTTTCTGTATAATGAATATGGTATAGTTTATAAACCTGCATATATTGTCTTCTTCCAGGCGGTCTATTTTTATTGACTTTCTCACTTATGAAAATATTCGTTTGATACCACAACATGTCAAAGCACACATTCTCTTTTGTTTGAATTTCTTTTTAAGAAGCAGTGGTTATCATTTGTTTGCATATTTTTTAGGTATTAACACAATTTTTAAATAGATTTGTCAGACTAACCCAATAAACATTTAGGCTCTAAAATACACTCTGAAAAAGGAAGATGGCCAGGCTCGGTGGCTCAGCCTATAATCCTGCGCTTTGGGAGGCCGAGGTGAGTGGATTGCCTGAACCTGCGGGTTCGAGACCCGCCTGGGCAACCTGGCGAGACCTCATCTCTACAATAAATCCAAAAATTAGCCCGGCATGGTTGCGCACGCTTGTAGTTCCAGCTACTTGGAAGGCTGAGGTGGAAAGATCGCCGGAGCCCAGCAGGTCGAAGCTGCAGTGGCCGGGAGCGGCCACTACACTCCAGTCTGGGCGACTGAGTGAGACTCCAACTCAAAAAAAAAAGAAAAAAGTTAACAAGTGAAAACTTATACTCCAAAAAAAAAAAAAAAAAAGGAAGACGGATACAGAAAGCCCTCTCACTAAGGATTCCCTAAGTGCAAGTGCACTGGCCTAACATAGTTTAGTCTTTCTGTTCTCAATCTGGACATTGAGAAGAGGCTAGAAATAGTCTTACAGGTTTTTATGGGACAGAAAAATATAAGAATCACTTGAGAATGTGATCTATTATGAGCGCTTTTGCCTGCGTCACCGATTGTTTTGCCTAATGCACAGAGAGATGTGTTGTTAGTGGTGACAGCCTGACAGACAGGCCATCCTAATCAAAGACCTAGCCACATTTAATGTCTTCTTGAAGGAACCAAGACAATTACCAACGGAGCCCCAGCTTCCCATGAGAGATAGAAACCCAGTCTTTGATTATTTTGAAATAATCTTACAAAACACCATCTTGGAAAATTACATTCCAGGAATTTTTTTTCTAACATAAAATTTTAATTATGGTCATTTGAACATGATCTTTAGATTCAAAATAGTTTCATGTCTGCTGGATCAAAACTGTTATGGGGCATATTTAGTTACTTAGGAAATGGTTTTAGTAAGTTGGTTCCTAGGTTGGTAACCTGGGAGATATGCCAATTACAGATACTTATCTCCATAAACAATTTGGGTCTGTTGTATCGTGGAAGAATCTGAATATCAAACACCAGCTCTTTAGTGCAAATGTAGAATACTTTGATACATACTTGTTTTGCAAACAGCTTTTTAAAAAAAAAATGTTCCTATGCTCTACAGAGTGGCGTTTTCTTTCAAGGCTTCCCACATCTGATCCCAAATCTACCTGAGAGCATGTTTTCAAACATGTTAAGGAAAATCAGAATCTAAAACTCCCTTTTGTTGTTGAAAATACAAAATCCTGCTATGGCTGTTTTTGTCTGCCCAGCCCTCTCTCACACTCCCCTACCTAAGAAAACAGTTCATCCCTAGTCAAGACCAAGGGCTGGTCACCTATTATACCCTTTTTTTTTTTTTTTTGGCTTAGAAATGGGCACATGACTCAAGTGTGTATGTAGTCAGAGATTTATTGGGATAAATCTTTATGTGAGGGAGTGTGTTTATGGACAGATCAAACTGGCATGCTGAAGAAGGAGAGAAAGAAATAGAAGAAATAGGCCAATGACACTTGAGTCCTTGTTTTCACCTTATCTTTCCAGAATTTGGAGGCTATGAACCAACAAATTACTATATCTTTCACTATTTGACATTGAGTTTTTATTATTTGACTTTATACTGGAGTTCTAATACAAGCTGATAATGAAATTTAAAAAATGAATGTTTCATTCTGATTAAAGGCATCACTAATCATTTTAAATAATGTTTAAGCAGAAGAAAAGCCATTTATTACTTAAACTTAAGAAATTTAGTCTTCTAGACAAAGAAAGTTGTTAAACAAGTTTTAGAATTTTATTGCAAAAAATAAATAAATGAAACATGTAAAAAAGGGAAAAAACCAAATATAATCTTTTTCTTATTAATAAAAGCTATTACAAAAATATTAATATCAGATAGCTTTTCATCATCTGATCCATGTCATTTTATATTCTTTTGATGAAGGGCCTAAAGTTGTATAAAATATGAGTAAACAAAAATTACTAAAATAAATTCTGTTTGTCTGAGATAAAAATAAAAATGAAATGAAGAGCTATAGAATGTCAAACTCCAAAGGAGAAAAAAACAAGCCCCCTGGGCAGTTGACAGTCTTGTCTTTGAGATATGTAAGCAATAATCAGGGTTGCATTTCCAAACTTTATTTCCTCTTTTTTTCATGGGTCTTTTACTCCTGCCAGACCCATCGACTCCCACTACCAGTCTCACCTCAGATGGAGCCTTCCCAGACCACCATGGTTGCTCTTTTTCTAACTCTTAGAACTCACTGATACGGATTTTGTACTAATAATTAGCTTTAATGTAAGAATATTTATTAGTTATTTCACATTATTAAAGTACGCTGAAAACATACAAAAAACACTCAGAAAATAAGAAGAAAAAGAGTAATCCACTGTCTCATCCCAGTGATAACTGTTAAGAATATGGTATATTTCCTAGCATAGTTTTTATTAATGCTTGATGCAGTGATAATCTTGAAACATATATGGGTGTAACTTCTTTCTCTGAACATGGAAACAAAAGTATTTTTTTAAATTACTTTTAGTTCTTCATGCTCATATTTTATTTACTGGCTGAAAAATAATATTGAATATTTAGGCATTTTCCTTTTTGTAATGAGTAGAAGTGATAAGATGGTTAGAAAGTCATCTATTTGCATACACTTTTTTGGTAATAATACCTCTTGAAAAATAAAAAAAAAAGAGTTCTCAGACATTTTGAAAGCATTTATTTATGTGATTTGCATATGGTAATCATAAAGCATTCTGATTATTAATTCAAAGAGGTATTGTAAAAGCCTCAACTATACAACACTGTTGATTTGTTTATAATTATACATAGTTTAAAATAAATATTTTAAAAATGTAAAACAAAAAGTTTATGCATAAACTTTTAGAAATAGAATTGACACAGAGGAGAGTTTTCCAACATCAAATATCTTATACATAATAGGAATTATCAAGAGAACAGAGTAAATGAAAGAACTACTTTTTAAAAACTATAGAAAAAAACATCTCTGAGTTTAATAAAAGGACAAGAAAGTTGTTTTGACTAAACTTTCCAAATGCTAAATAAATAAATTTATCTTTATCCTAGTAGAATTTCTAAATTTCAAACATTTAAAAAAAATATTGTTATAGACAGGAAAAAAAAATCAATGTAGCATCAGATTCTAGCATTTCAGGTAAGGCAATATTAGGAGATTGTTAAGTAAATGATGTTTTAAAAATTCACTTTTTACTTTAAAAACATATACAATAAGAGAGTTCTAGGTTGATTAAAACTTTAAACTAGGTAATAGAAGATAATCTAAAAAATGGTTTTCATATTGGGCAAAGGAGTAGGAATTATAAAGAATGATTTGAATGATTTTGACTGTGCAAAAATTATAAACATTTACATGGTAAAAAATTTCCTGTCACAAAAATAAAAATGCATATTCATAAAATATGTGACCAGGAGAAAGTTAACAACCTTAATGTATAATAAAATTATATAAATCAATACAAAATAAAACCCCATTCCAAATGAAAAATGGACAATATATATATACTGATAGTTGAGACAGAAATGATAAATATTTTAAAAGATATATACAAGTAAATGTTCTTTAAAATATAAAAATGTATTTTTAATCATCTGTTCAGCAAATACCTTTTAAAATGATATGGACAGGATAGTATTTCTAAAACTTGTGCAAATAGAGATTCCTAGACTCATCCCATTTTGACTGCTGTCTAGTAGGTTGGCTGCAAAACCCAGTGATGTGTGTGTATAACTATGTAAGGAAGGTAGTCCTGAAAGCACATTTTGAGAAATGTTGGCCTAGAGGTTTTAATAGTGAGGAGAACAGGCCCTCTTATATGCTAACAGTAAGATTGTAATTTCTCATATCCACCTTTGAGGACAGCCTGGCAATATATGCTAAAATTGTAAATGTGTCTACCTTTTAATCCAGCAATGCTACTTCTTAGAATTTTAAAACAACATTTGCTTTATATTTTAAAAAATTATCTGATAATTGTGTTAAGATCTATATAATATGATTTTGGTCAGGATATTATTTATATCAGCATAAACCTAGAAATACCCTAAATTTCTACTAGAAGTAGATTGATTATATCAAGGTATACCCATCTAATACAATAATAAGGTACCATACAAAGGATAAAGTAAATTGCATTAAGTAAAGTTGCAGAAATAACCATGGAGTTCTAAATGTGTACTGGTACAGAAGCAGGCTGCATGGTTTGATTCCAAGTGTATATATAAGTTTAAATGTACATAAAATTCTGGAAAGTTATACACAATACTTAATAATAGTTTGCTCTTGGGATTTTTATGCCTATTCTATACACTTGAATATTATATGGTTTTTTAAGTGTGTGTGTGTGTGTGTGTGTGTGTGTGTGTGTGTGTGTGTTTGTAGTGAATAAGCAACAAAAATATTTATTTTCATTCAGGTGGTTCTACACAAAGAAAAAGTAAACCTATACTCTATTCACAGTTGAGGAAAAAAAGGGGGGTAATTAGAGAGTTTGGATATACTTGTCTCCTGGAAAAAGAGGTTAAATTTATGAGGAATGACTTAAGCCTGCTTTAGTGGATAGAGTGAGATTGGACAGACAATATTACAAAACAAGTACCTACAAATAATTTGATTTTTCTAGAGATAAGCCTCAATCAGATTTTTTGACTGAATTTAGTGTGTCTTGGAGGAGAAAAATATGCCATAGCTAGAAATGTAAAGCTTAAACCAAAGTTTGTCAGAGGTGAAATTAGAACATGCATTACCAGAAAATACCTACATCGAAGAGAAATTTCTCTGTGACTCTTATAAAAAGAACATCATTATAAAGCAAAATTAAACAGTGATAATCTTTGTCAAAACAAGATAAGCTACATGGTGAGATGTAGAAACGTATTAAAATTAAAAAAAGAGATTGCAGCAGATTTCATTAAAAGCTATGGCTCTCAGTTCAAGAGCAGAAAATGTCTTTAGCTTTTAAAATTTAATTTGGTTTATTATGAAAGAAATAATTAAAATGTAATTTGAAATCACTAACTTTCATTTTCTTAAAGTCAAACAGTGGCAAGAAAAAACCAGGGCCAAGAGGCAAACATTGGATAACAAAGTATTCCTAAGGGCTTACTAACTTATAAATATTAACCTTTCTTGGGAATTAGTATATGACTCTCATTCCAAAAATAAGCAGTGTTTAATTTAAAATGGCATCTAAATAGACAGAATAATATGCTTATTGATAATGTATATTACTATCTATTAAGAGTCTGCACATAGCCACGTGTGGTGACACACGTCTGTAGTTCCAGCTACTTGGAAGGCTGAGCAGGTCGAGGTTGCAGTGGCCGTGAATGTGCCACTGTACTCCAGCCTGAGCGACAAGACTGAACTCCAACTCAGAGGAAAAAAAAAGAATCTTCACAGTAGAATGGTGGTAGTGAGATTCTATGTAATTGTAAATAATAGATACTCAGTTCAAACTAACTAAAAAATAAAAAAAAGGGGACAAGAATGTACTGTCTCATATAAGAACAAAATTCAAGAGTAGAGCTTGTGGCTTTTAGCAGTTGAATTCAGGTACTCAAACGATGTCTTCAAGATTCTGTCTCCTTCCCTTGGCTCTTCTATCCCCTGTGTTGGTTTTATTCTCAGATGGGCTTTGTTCATGTGAAGGAAACCTGGTCCCCAACAGCTCCAAGATGGATTGGTCTCCTTGCTTAACATCCTAACAGAAATGCCTTTGCCTAGTAGCTTCAACCAAACATCTCAGGTGGGTCTCTCATTGGCCCATCTTGGAATCATATTTAATCCTGAGTTAGGAAAGCTGGGATCATGTGAATGATAGCTCCTACCAGACAGAGGAGGAGAAGTTTTCGAAATGAGAACTTACTAGATATTCTGAAAGTAATAGTTCTTCAAATCTGTCAATCAACCTCTATATCTTAAGGAATTCTACTACATACTAGGCAGCCTGCTAAATACCATAAGAAAACAGAAAAGTATGTTTTAAAAAATACAGATATTTGCACCTTAGTATACCTGAGAATAATTCAGATAAGAAGTGCAAAAGGAGTTGATAGTTTCATTGAGGAGGTAAGATTTGAACCAGACCAAATTTGAAGCATGAATAGTGCTTTAAGAGTCAGAAAAAAGTAGAGAGTGGCAAAAATAAAGGTTGGAAGTTTACAAAAAATATATTTAATAGTTTTATTCAACAGAGTTTTGACCATTGAGTTAACCACTAGCTCATAACTGTAGATTTCAAGGTCTGTTTTACTGCTCAGACCTATTCAGGAGCAAATGCTTTAATATAAAGAAATACATGCTACGGTGAGAATCAAGTTATCTTTGGGAAATTCTTGCCTAAATGTTTTATTTTTATTTTATTTTATTTTTACTTTTTAAAAATGGCTATTCCCTTTATCCCAGTTATTTCACTTTTAGGAATCCTTCCAAAAAAGTGTACAAAATGCAAACAGGTGTTTGTACATTTATTGCAATATTATTTGTATTTTGAAAAATTAGAAAATCTAGAATGGCCAATAAAAGGGAAATACGTCAATTATATTACATTTATATACCAGTGTATGCAATTATTTTAAAATGTCTTTCACACACACATAAAAAGCAGTATGTACAATTTCATGGACTTCAGTAGATGTTTCTCAAACTAATTATGAGCATAACTAAGTGGATGTGTGTGAGTGGAGTGAGTGTGTGTGTGCTGTGTGTGTGCATGTGAGTGTGTGTGTGTGTGTGTGTGTGTGTGTGTGTGTGTGTGTGTGGAGAAAGAGAGAGAGAGAGAAGGTGGGGGAGGAGAGAGAAAAAAGACTGGAAGGAAATATCTGACATCAATAGTAGTTTTTCATTCTCTCTACAACCATTTATCAAGTATCTGTTAGGCAGACATGATGGGTACAGTGGTTGGCACTAGAGGTCAAAAGAACAACCGCATCGTAATAGAAGACAGAAAGGAAAAAAGGAATTAGAAAGCTGACTGGTACAGTCAAGGAGAAATTTACAAGCACAATTTACATGGTGCAAAGAAATTGTTTAGGGGGAAGCTCCCTAGCCTGGGAGATAGGGCAGCCTTTTCTGAGGAAGAGACGATTAACCTGAGAATTAAAGGCAGAGTAATCACAGGTGGGAGAGATGCAAGGTCGGAGGTAGTAGGACCAAGATTAAGGTACCTAAGGTAAAAACTTGAGGTGAGGAAGAGCAAGGTGCTTGAGAAGAATTGAAACAAGGGCCTTATGCTTAAAGACTTTGGCAGCAAACAGTGTGAGATGAAGCAAGAAATGTGGGCTGGGGCCAAAGCATGCAAATCCCGATATAGACAGTAGATAGTGGAAATCATGGAATATTGGTGTATTTTTTGCCTCTTTTTCATACTTTTCAGTATGCTTTACAGTTTTGGCATTGAGTGTGTATGCTTCTATAATTAGACAGAAAAATAAGTCATTTGGAAGATAGACTCTTAGATACAGAGGAAAAAACCATAAGCTAGGAGACTGTTGAGCCTTTTTATCTTGCTGGGCTTTGGGCTCTTTTCTGTAAAGTGTGGGGAAAGGATGTTGATTTCCAAAAGTCCTTTTGACTCTGCAACTATCTTCTCTTGCGAATGCCAGAAGTAAATAAGCAGTAACCACATCTGGGGGCCAGCTTCCCAATCTACTTCGGTCTGTGGTCTAATTGCTCCCCCCGACCCTGTGTGAATAGCTGGGTATTTCCTTTTCACTTTGACATACTTTATACCATATCTTCCTGGTTCTGAGAAGTATCTGAGAAGCGAATATCTTTTGTTGTTTAAAGAATTAATTAGTCAGGCAAACCTGGATTTGGGTGGAAAAGGAATGAAATGAAAAAACTCTACCAAGCAATAATTATGGAGTAGTTTCTATTTAAAAACCACTCTAACTAGAAAGACAAGTTAGAGATTTATCTCTATCTGACAATAATTTGTTAGACATCCTATAAAAATACCAAGTGGGGGTAAGAAACTGTAAATGAGAGATTGTAGACAATAAGTGCAAATCATGAATGATCCTGGTTTTAGAATCAGAACAAAGTGGCTAAATCACTCCCAGCTGTATTAAAATAAGGATATTATAGCTATTCTGAGCTTCCTTTTATCTTCATTTAATGCCTTCCTCACCTCAGGGAGAGCATTAAATTAAATAATATATTCTAAAACACTTGGTTCTTAATGGAGATTTAGTAAATGGCAACACCCTCCCAGGGGACTTCAGAGGGGTGTGGCTGCTGGCGGGAAGTTAAGAAAGGCTCCACAGAGGTATTGGACTTGGACAGGCCTTTTAAGTTTGGGTAAATATTAGTTGAATCAAGAGGAGGATGGAAGATATTGTCATCAGGGGTGGGGAAGAAAGTAATAAAGAAAAAGGCAGAGGTAGGAGAAGCAGCAAATAATCAGGGGATCCTTATGAGGGTAGACCTTCCAGAATGAACTTTTTTAGCTCCTCAGATCATTATAGAAAATGAGATGAAGCCTTCCTCAAGAAGTCTGGACCACCAGCATTCAGAGGAGATGCCCCTATCGTGAGACAGTCTGTTCCTTCCCTTTATACTCACATTTTCCCCTTTATTGGTCAAGGAGTGACTTCCATAAGACTTTCAGGAGAGTCTCCTTAACTTTCTGCTTCCATAGAACAGCATTGTAAGTTACATGATACCTGGCATACAGAAGTAAGCATTTCCTACATGTTTGTTAATTGGAATGGAAACCAAAGTTGAACATATTTGTTGACTGAACAGATTGCAACTTCATTTAAAGAACTCTTTAACTGATATTTTCCTACTCCTTGGTGCTTGCATATTTAGTTCCTCACTTTCTGGAAAAATTTCTAAGTTTATGTAAGAGAATAGAGCTAAAGAACTGTATGTTTTCCTGTTCCTTTCATAGCAAGCCTTCCAGAATATTTTGATAATAAGAAAAAGAAATGTATTAGGTCTGTATACTTTTGGCAGCATCACTTGGCAAAAGCTTCTTTTCAGGCAGCTTCTCCATTTTGTGACATGACAGAGCATTTTGTTAAATCATTTTTCACCACCTTGCTTTAGATTATATGACCACTGAATGTACTTGAAGTCGTACCATAGCATATACTCATAATCTAAGTCTAAGGGTTGTATGTTTTTGTTCCAATCCAAAATTTTTTAAATCACTTTTTAAGATATTATCTATCTCATTGATGTAGGGATAGTATATGAACCAGGCCTTGTGTGTAATGTAAGTGCCTCTGAAATATCTTCAGTCTTAACTTTCAGGAGCTTTCCAAAATCCCCAAAGTAAAAAATAAAGCTCTATTTGTTCTGCTGTGGCCAGAAGAGGACCTGAAGGAGAATTCTCTCTAGATTGTCCCTTTTCTTCATCTTCTTCTCATCATCATCCCCCGTTTCCCATATTAGCATGTATATGCTGAGCTTGGTAGAAGGACACATTAATCATTTCCTTCTTACTGTGCTGGGGTCAGTGATAGACTGATATGGCAAAGTAATAAAGAAATCTGAATTCTGTAAGATGAAATAGCTCAGGGGTTGAGTTTTTAAAATGTAGAGTACTAAGGGAAAGAATTACAGAAAAGGAGCAGAGAGTTTGTTGGCAGGAAATAGTATTCATTATAAACACCCTCCCAATAAAACTCCAAAATATAATTAAGCTTATTTTTCCTTAGAAACTGAACTTATATTTTTCAAAGTCCATTATTACTCTCAAAGTAACACAATTATAGTGATAGAGATCAGACCAGTGGTTGTAAGAGGTTAAGGTTGGGGAAAGGGTGCAACTAGTAAGGGGTAAAATGAGAGAGTCTTGGTGGTGATAATACAGTTCTATATTCTGTTTGAGGTGATGGTTACTTGAATGAACATATGCAATAAAATTTAATCACGCTATGCATCAAGGGGAAAAAGGTACATGTAGAAGCTGGTGAAATCTGAATCTGAAAGTCTGCATTTGAGTTCAGAGTATTGTACCAACGTCAATTTCTTGGTATTGACAACTTACTATAATCCTGTAAGATGAAACCTGAGTGAAAGAAACATGGTAACTTCTTGTGAGTTCAAGATAATAATTTTTATTTCAAAATAAAAATTATTTTTGAAAACCCCATTATTTGTCCACGATAAAGTTAAAACTCAGTTGTTGCCCATATTTCAGATGAGCAGACTGAGCCCAGTTGCAAATGTGAGCCCTTTGGAATCCCTTAAATAGAGCCTACATCTATAGCCAAATCCAATGAGTTTATCTTCTCATTTTTGTATCTCAGAAGATTGACCCTTGACATCAGTAGAACTGACTGTGATCATGAAATTTCCTCTACCACCAAGGGTTGTGATTGTAACGGATTGGGGATGGGACACCAGAGAAAAGAGGGTTGCTTTCATTTAATAGAGGATAAGAATACTTTTGTGTATCTTTGCTAGGAGATTCAGAATTCACAACTCTAGCTGCTATTTTAGAGATCTTAGATGACTTAGTTCCAAGGCAATAAATTGTGCTCACTCTAGTTTGCTTTAAGTTTTTCACAAAGCAATGGGCACCACCATTAAATAAGATTTGTCAAAAGCCCTTTTGAGTTCCTTATTTTATGTCCCAGTGTATGGTCCCATGCCTGGCAAGCAGAAGCCATTCAGTAAATATTTGAGAGTGGTATGGAATGGAAGCTCCATGCGGTCAAGGACTTTGTCTTTTATATTCCAAAATCACCAGCATCTGGTTCACAAAAGGAACTCATAAACATATTTTATAAGAAATGTATCCTGTTGTGTAGACACTGTTAGCAAGATAGCTTTCATTCTGCCGTTGGAACAGTCCTGAGAGAAACTGGAATTAACTTCAGGACACTAGAAAGAAATTAAACCACAGGAATTAACCAACAATTAATAATTAAATCATGACTGTAATTTTCTCTAAAAATTTAGGAATAAATATTGACTATAATAACTACACTGTAGGAAAGAAAAAGAAAAAAGAACTTGAAACTTAGCATACAATATGACTGCTCTTAAAATCTAAAGGAAAGCAAAAGTTTAATCTTCACAGGAGTCCCCCCATAGACTCTTTGTTCTTTGACTTCCCTATCTCAAGATCTATCCTTCCATGATATCTCTTTCCATTCTCTCCTTTCCAGCACACTCAAACTATAACCTCTAAAAGCTAAATCTCCATGACTATATTTTTTTCAGAGAATGTTAGATCTTTTTAAATTTTATTTTAACAAATCAATCCTGTGTTTAGGGACCTACTCTCTCTTGTCCAATATGGACCTCCAGGCGTTGTGCCAAGCAAGAGAGCTACCCCATTCTGGGGTATGTGCTGCCTCTTTCCTGTGATTCAGAGGTCAGACAAAAGGTATTTCAGGTATGGAACAACTTGGAAAAGATGAAGAGGCAAAAAACAAATATAAGGAGAGAGTGCTTTGTGGTGGGGGGGGGGAGAAGTTTTATCAGGTAGAATATACAGCAAAAGATGCCCAGATCAATCTGGTAATGGAGACCAGTAGAGAGTTTATAAAAGAAAACATAGCTGACATCCCATGATGCACTGCCTGGCCTGACTCCTTCCTTTCTCTTTCCAGCTTCATTTCCCATAATCCCCTTGGCCATCTGCGCAAGCAATGCCAGGCTTCTTTCTTTTCCTCTTATTTCTCAGGCTGTTCCTGCTACTTTTTGAGGGGGAGGGGTTCTAGTTAGTTATTTTTTAAAATTGTGATATAATTCACATACTATAAAATTCACCCTTTAAAGTTTACAATTCAGTGTTGTTTAGTGTATTTATTAAGTTGCACAAGTATTCCTGTTATCTAATTTCAGGACATTTTCTCACCCCAGAAAGAAACTCGTACCCATTAGCAGTCACTCATCATTCTCCCTCTCTCGCAGTTCCTGAAAGCCTCTAATCCACTTTCTGTCTCTTTGGATTTGCCTATTATAGACTTTTCATAGAAATTCAGTCATATGCTATGTAGTCTTTTGTGTCTGATTTTGTTCACTTATTGTAAAGCTTACTAGATTCATCTATATCGTAACATGAACACATATTTAAATTCCTTTTATGGGAGAACAATATTATATTGTATGGATATTCACTTTTTCCAGCATGTGCTCTGTGGTATAATGTGACTTTCCTTTAGGTAGCTGTCACAAGTGTAATTTACGTTATTCGGTGGCTATATGATCAGTGTCCAATTAATTCAAAAAGTCCAAGTCTGGAAGAACAGACACTAGCTTACCCCATTTTAAAGTATTTTAGTCACATGAATTCTTGTGTCTAACAGCTTCTCCCAAACATAGTAACAGTTCCCCAAAAAATCAACACCAGTGTAGAAGGGTTACTTGCTTGAACCCATTTGTAAACTAAAGCGGCTCAAAGAGCTTTGCCTATTTTTCTCTGGTGTTAGCATTTTTAAATTTTACATAAATAAGAATAAAAAAAGTTTATAAGTGGGAAAAAATTAACAATCTATATAATGCTTTCCACACTTGTGGGGGACCAGCCCCCGCGGAGAGATTAGGGTCCCTGAGTGGTGTGGCGGCATCGGTGATTGTTTCTGGACTCCTGTCTAGTGCAGGAGCCAATCCTGTCTAATGCAGGAGTCGATACCCTGGAAACTGGACTCTTGTCTAGTGCAAGGGCCGATACGCTGGGCTCCCATTTAGTGCAGGAGCTGGTTCTGCAGAAGAGATAGATATAGAGAAAAGGAAGGAAAAGGAAAGAGAAAGAAAAAGAATGGACCACTGTTCAAACAGATTTGAGCAGAAGCTGTTTAATAGAGGTTTTCATGTTCCTTTTATCCCAAATTTTCGCGGGCTAAATCACAAGACTTTCACGTGAGCACAAAGTCGGGTGGATGAGGGGCGCCCCCCCCACCCACCAGGTGTTTGCTCTGGTATGAGGAAGGACAATCCCAATAAAATCACAAGACATTTACATGAACACAAGGTGAGGTGGGTGAGGGGTGTTCCTCACCCACCAGGCGCTCCCTCAAGCATGAGGGAGGGCAATCCCAAAATTATTTTACAGTTCCTCATGCTTGGTTAATATTCCTCAGAAGTAATACAACATTTCTAATATCATAACATTCTAATGATCAACAAGTCAGGCTGTGAAAGGATCCAACTTAGAAACAAAAGATTCTATCTGCTGCTAATTTTATATTTAGAGCTTTTAGGGAGAAGTATTGGCTTCTTAGTCATATTCTGCAGAACTTACTCAAGACATAACATT
>CAUYQG010136840.1:0-21091 GCA_963574415.1 Tarsius wallacei | reverse complement strand
CAGTGGCCGCTTGAGGTCACTGCAGCCTCGACCTGCTGTGCTCCAGCGATCCTTCTGCTCAGCCTTGCAAGTAGCTGGAACTACAGGCGCGCGCTACCACGCCCGGCTAATTTTTTGATTTATTGTAGAGATGAGGTCTCGCCAAGTTGCCCAGGCGGGTCTCGAACCCTCGGGCTCAGGCAATCCACTCACCTCATCCTCCCATAGCGCGGGATTACAGGCTGAGTCACCAAGCCCGGCTCCCTTATTTATTTATTTATTTATTTTTGAGTTGGTATCTCACTCTCTCGCCCAGGCTGAAGTGCAGTGGCACGCTCATGGCCACCCCAGTGTCGACCTGCTGGGCTCTGGCGATCCTTTCGCCTCAGCCTTTCAAGTAGCCGGAACTAGAGGCACGTGCTGCCACGCCCGGCTGATTTTTTATTTATTGTAGAGACTGGTCTCCAAACCGCGGGCTCAGGCAATCCACTCGCCTTGGCCTTCCAAAGTGCTGGGATTGCAGGCTGAGCTACCGAGCCCAGCCCCAAGATTTTTTAAGAAGTAGCAGTGTGCAGGTCAAAGGAATACAATTTTCTGTGCCTTATGATCTAGTAAGTTATAATAGTTCTGATGTCATCGGGTTGTTGTAAGGATTAAATAAAATAACTAGAATATATTTGGCATAAACGTTTAGCTATTTAATAACATTTAACTTCTTTAAGAATAATGACAAGAATATCTTACATTGCTATCAGTACAGAAAGAAAGAAAATAATTGCCAAAATCAAATTCTAAATGGGCATTTCAGCACTCATATAACACAAACATAGCTAACACTTAATTGTAGTTTCATCTTAAAAAATAGTTCAGAAACATCACTTGGATTTGTGTTATAAGGAGTTTCAAATGCTTTGCTTTGAGTAAGCAGAATATTTATGTATATACATATACACACATGTGAGTTAAGTCAAGAGACTACCTAGAAATGCACTTTTCTGGAACACAGCAATAGAACCATATAAAAATGGAAATAGAAAAGTTTTGCTGATATGACTCAAAAAGCAGTCACTCAGGACCCAAGATCAGAACAACTAATCAGATAAGAAAGGAAGAGTAATCATTGAAAAATAGAGAACTCACACATGTGTAGGGGTGTGTGCATGGTTATACACGTGCATACATGCACACATATGTACACACGCACACATACATGACTTTTTTAGGTTGTATTTGGGTTGTGTCAGCCAAAGTGTTATATGCTATAAGGATCATAAGGAACCCTAAACACCATTCAGGTTTTGTGCTTTGAAAATTCTACTAGAGATTGGCAGTAGTGGGAATCTGCCTGGGGAGGGGGGGCACACTTCATCAACAAGTGTACCTGCATAATGAATATTTGTATACCTAATCCTGAATTGTATCCCACATCTTTAAAATAAAAAATTTAAAAGTTAAAAAAAAGAAAACCCTATTAGAGAAATTCCTTCTTGACATTTCATGTGCTTGAAATCTATTATTTCAAAATTTATCAATCACCTTGCATTGAAGATATAATAAGTTGTTCTATAGTAACAATCCCAAAATAACAGCAGCTTAAGTTTATTCCTCAGTCATGTCACATGTTTAGTGTAGGTCAATATAGTGGTTCTGTTTATTACGGTCTCTTAAGGACTGAGGCTGACATGGGCTCCATTTTGATCTCTGTTTCCATGATCACCATAGCAGAGACAAAGATTTGTCTCTGTTTTCCCATCCTTTCTCTGTGATCTCCGGAGTAGTGAAAGATTAGCCTTGCCAATTGATGATGATGACAAGGACAAACTACAAGGAACATCCCTGATAGCTTCAGCATCATTAGACTGCATACCCAAAGGCAGAGCTCACAGTCAATTATATGTGAGCAGTGTGTTTTGTCATAGAGAAATTGAGCAAAGAATTCAACAGCTCTTTATTATGTGGATTTTAATCAGGTATCAAATGACAAGATAATCAATCAGCCACAATAGAGGAAGAGCCAGATTAAGTTTTGAGCAGCATTGAGAGCTAAGGGTTTAGAAGAATGTTTCTATTTGCTTGTAGCCTAAGTAGGATGAACTTGGTCATGGGACTGTACTACATAGTACCAGACTTCTTCACTTGCTACTCCAAAACTACCTCTTCCTGCTCACTAGGTGGCTTGGCTATAGTGGAGTGAGTTAGGTCCCTAGAAATCTTTGCTTTGATTGTCTTACTCACCTTGAAAGTAGACTGGGAAGATCCTCCCTTCTCTCGGGAGTCGGGATGTCAGATTCTAAGCCTTACAGAATTACTAAATATTTGAATTATTTGAACTTAGGGATCATTTGGCTTGATTTATACATGGTTATTATACATAGACGGTGAAATCCGTATAACCCGTGGTTCTGTTAACTATTAAACGATTTTCTGGAGATAAGTGCTCCTTGTGATTTAAACAAACAGAGACAGGAGAAATTATGGAGAAGGGCATGGAGAGACTATTCAATTCAGTAAACATTTACCAAGCTGATACAAGTGGATTTTGGTAATTGGAGGGTTTGTGATAGTGTAGGTTCAAGGATAAAATGTTTCAGTTTTGGAGCATGAATGAACAGCAAACTTATTTCTCTTATTATTTCAGACAACCAAGCATTCGTTCTCATTACTCTAAACTCATATATCACTTAGTCATAAAAGACTTGTTAGTTACCAAATCAGTTGTTACTGCTTATTCTACATCATATTTGTCCTCTCTTGGAAAATTAATACTACTCATCATCCTCTCCTTTAAATATTTGCTTTGTCTTTTGTAAACTGATACTTTTCTAGTTTTTTTTTTTTTTTTAATTTATTTTGAAGTTGTGTCTTTGTGATCCCTCCTGTTCAACCTAGTCTGGGTTGAAGATTAGATGCCTCTTTCCCTATGTTATCTCAACAAACTTGTTCATACTTCTGTCATAGCATTTAATACACTGTATTATAAATCCTTAATATTACTTAACTTTTTTCCCCTGTGGTAATGACCTCCTCGAATCTTGGAACAGTAATTTATTTCTGAAATCTCAGTACTTACAACATTTCTTTAATACATAGCTATATACCACAAATAACTGGAGATAGAAGTGCAGCTGCGACTGATAATTTGTCTTCCGTAAACAAGTGACAGTGTCCTTAAGTTTTCCACAAGGAGATAATGGGATTTGCACCTAGAGATAGTGAAATGATCTGTGTGGGCAAAGTACTCAATTCTAAGGAATGGGTCAGTATTAGTGAGAATTCTCCCATTTCTTACATGTTACATCTTTGATACTTCTATTTAGCATGAGAGGAAAAAAAATGAGTAAAGCTAAAATTATAATTTTTAATTCAAATATAATTGCTATAATACTGGCTTAAAAACAATTTTTTTTCCTGCTTTTGTGAGCAGACACTTAGGCAGAATAAAAGAAAATGATAAAAATAATTCCTAATTGTTAAAGAATTCTCTAAATGTATGTGAGTATGCATTTTTGTTATAGAAGCTTATGGCATTCATATCAGAAACAATCCGTTTTGCCTAAATTCTTACAAATTTTTTAGATATGAGTTCTTATTTTGTTTGGGGCTTCCTCCAGGAAGTTGGTAGAGTCAGAAGAGGAAGTGTAGGGAATTTGTTAGATTTTCATGATTCAAAGAAATTCAGAATTGCTCTGCTGTTCAGCTAGCAGGAGTGCCTTCTCTTAAAATTTAACTTCACAGTCTAGAGTTAGAAAACATTTGAATGTTAAGAAAATTACAGAAAAAACAATGAGGTACTCACTCTCATCACTGAATATAATATTCATAATATCATTTCTAGATTTTCCGGACAACTTGATAGGATGTCATTTAAAAGTGTGAAGAGTTCTTCAGAGGCAAGCAGGGAGTGTTGTATATTTCATTTGATTTTATTGTGGTCATATGCTGTTCTCTTAGGAGGAAAGATATTAAATAAACCTATGAAATAAAAAATAAATTAATGTACATCTGACTCTGTCTCCTACAGTTTTGGCCTGTTTTGAATAGTTAACCTGATTTAATGTTTCCAGGAACTTTTAGTTATTATGTGCTCTCAGAGACAGCATATTGAAACAGGCTGTGGTTTGTAAATCTTGGCAGAAGTGTAAGAATTAAGTCCTTGGTTAGCCTGAATTCTTTTTGTTCCTGCCTGACTTTAGAAATGTAATCCAAGAGTTGCACATGCCATCTACATTCAGACTCCTGAGCTGCCTGTTTATTTACTGTTTAGTTTCCTTGTAGTTTATCTGTAGAAATAATGCTGTATTTTCCTTTTTTTTTTTTTTTTTTTTTTTTTGAGTTGGAGTCTCACTCTGTCGCCCAGACTGGAGTGCGGTGGCCGCTCCCGGCCACCACAGCCTCGACCTGCTGGGCTCCGGCGATCCTTCCGCCTCAGCCTTCCAAGTAGCTGGAACTACAGGTGCACGCTACCACGCCCGGCTAATGTTTTGATTTTATTGTAGAGATGAGGTCTTGCTTGCCCAGGCGGGTCTCGAACCCGTGGGCTCAGGCAATCCACTCACCTCAGCCTCCCAAAGGCGCGGGATTACAGGCTGAGCCACCGAGCCCGGCTGTATTTCCTTTTTACATGAACTAAAAATAGTCTTCTGTTAGTAGGCCAAGGACAACCTCTACCCAGTAATATTTAAGTGCCTAATTTCCATTGATTGCCAAAGCCCAAGAAGTCATTCAAATACAGTAGTTCTCCCTCATTTATGGCTTAACTTACTGAGATTTCAGTAACCTGTGGTCAACTGTGGTTCAATAGCACTAAATGGAAAGTTTCAGAAATAAACAAATCAGAAGTTTTAAATTTCATGCTGCTCTGCATAACATGAAAACTCGTGCCCTCTCTGTCCCACCGAGACATGAATCATTCTTTTGTCCAGTGTATCCATGCTGTATATACTACCCGTTTGTTAGTCATGGACATTGTGCACTCCTAACAGCCACCTATCAACTTCATGTTGGCTTGATGGTCCAAAATCACCTACAGTAGATGACTTTCTTCTGACATATGGTCAGCAGGTCAGTAGTAGGCTAACATCGCATTCATAATCCTGTCATTCACCTCACTTTATCTTGTCATGTAGACATTTTTGTCATCTTGTATTATCACAAGAAAGGTGAGTATAGTACAATAAGATAATTTGAGAGAGAAAGAGAAAGAACATATTCATTTGACTTTTATTACAGGATAGCCTTCTAATTGTTCTATTTTATTATTTATTGTTAGTCTCTTACTGTGCCTAATTTATAAATTAAACTTTATAATAGGTGTGTATGTATAGGAAAGAAATACAGTATATATGAGGGGGGTCAAAAAACCTGTAATTTATTTATTAAAAATTGTGTATTTATTCTTACATGTTTGAACTTCAGACACCTTCAAAGTATTCTTCATTTGATGTAATATACCTAGATGCTTTTTCCACTGCTCAAGACAGTTTTTGAGCTCGTCAATTTTGGTACCTTTGAGTGCTACTGTGGTGTTTTTTGTTTTTGTTTTTTTGTTTCACCTCTTCCACATCAGCAAAATATTTCCTTTTGAGGATTTTATTCCTCTGCAGAAACAACCACAAAAAAGTCGCTAGGGTGAGATTGGGTGAATAGGGAGGGTAGAACACTGGGACATGCCGTTTTGGGTCAAAAACTGAGCACTCAGCATGGTGTGGGGAGGTGCACTCGTAAATCAGACATCATGAAATGGGCAAACGCGTTGAAAGAATCTCCAAAAAAAATTTGCAGAAACCGAATGCAGCCTCTCACAATGGCGCTAGCTGGTACACTGATGCTAATGGGTTCCTAGAACACTTACTTTGCAGGGGAAGACTACTACAAAGAGCCTGCCTTCCAAATGATAATTCTGGTATTTTGGGGGATCCCCCCTCATATGTGAGCATGTACAACTTGTTTTTAAAATACTCTAAAATTTATTCTGGTTATGTGTTAGTGCTTGATACAGTTTTCATTAGTTTATCCTATGAATCAGATTACCCTTGCTGTTTTGAGCCATTTTTAATGCTTTTACTGCTGCTCCATTGTCACTAAATGTTAATTGACAGAATTGAGCATTATTTTGTGTTATGTCCTTTTTAGAATCTATACGTATTTAATGTAATTTTGCTACAATAGCTATAGCAGAAGTCTCACAAAAAGTTTTGTTTATTTGCTTTTGATGTGGAAAACACATCACAGTACAGCAGAATCCTTTTGCTTTGTTGTGATTGGCACTGGTTCTTTTTTGGTTTCGTTAATTTTTAAATCATCATTAATTTTAAAAATACACACCCACGCAAATAAAAATCTGCAGTCCATAACAAGTTCAGATAAACACAGACACATAAAACTCCAAATGATATAAAGAGGTAGAGCCTAGGCTTAACAAATATAAAATTAAAAGCAAACTCTAATCCCATTCTCAACTCTCTTCTTCCTCAATGAATTTGTAAATGCTTAGTCAGAAATTAAGGAAGTTTTACATGGTTTTGAGAGACACTGCTATCTTGGTCATGTCCTTAATATGCTTTAACTTGTCTTTGTTGGTTTCTGGTAAGTACTTTATTGAATCCTTAGATATGCTGAGTGGCTATGAAATAGCATTTTACCATTGGAAGTTATACATACATATTTGGCAAATGTAAAAGTACCACATAACTGAAGAAAAAAATCTTTAATTTTCTCTCACATTTCCTCAAATGTGGTTTGCTATGAGACATATGTTTATACGAAAGTCTGTTTGTTTATATTATCTTTGTTATTCTTATGGATGACTTAGACACTGAGAAAAATGGAGACTATCTGTTAATTCCTGGAAAAGTTGAAACATCCAGTGAAAGGGAGTCTATAACATACTTGACTTGCTCCATGCTTTCTTTAAATTTAAGTTAAAATAAATGGATAATTTCTATGGTTCTATACTTCTCCACTTTAAAGAGTTAAGTAATTAAACATTCCCTGCTGCTTTTATCTCTATGACTTATCTCTATTCCTTGCAAGGTAGGTACAATGAATATTCCTGGCTTTTTCTGGTTTGGACTAAAAATTAACTTATGTCCTTTCCTTTTAAACAGTTTGAGCTCCATCATATTTATTTCAGGAAATCTCTTATTTTAGGGATCAACCCTCTACTGGTAATCAAGCCCTCTATCAATAGCCTTCCACTGATGATCAACCCTCTACTGATAAGCACATAGTCCCAGAACATGTATTTTTTTCTCCAAAGGTCAGTCCTTGATGCTCATGAACAACTCCATCACTATGGGGAAGAGAGACTCTTATTGATGTGATATGAGGTTATGGGGCTAAGACTAGGCCTGTGCTTATAGTTGTTGCTGCTGGTACAAGTTTAGAGACCTATGACGACTGTACTAGTTTCTCACAGTTCAAAGAATAGACTCTACTTCTCATTAGTTGGGATATCTTCCACCACAGTTGACTGAGGTCTTAGCCATTAAGCTTTGTAGCGTCATTCAGACATGCAGGTCCTGTCATGGTATTCTGTTTCTGAAGAGTGGGGGTGAGTTTATTGGGACCTCAAATCACCATTTCTCTTCAACTTGACGTTCTATTGCTTCCCTTAAGTAACTTATTCTCCTCCCCTCCTTTTTCCCACCAAAGCACTTTTTATACATATATTTTATACGTATATCTTAAAGCCCATATTTTTTTCTGTACTAGAATGAGTTATCCATCCTTTAGAGGGAAAATTCTCCTCAGGTCATAGTAGGTATTATGATCACCATTATTCATATGATGAAATTGAAAGGCAGAATGGTTTTACTTCTCAGTATACAAGTTTGGGAAAACTAATCAAAACTAGGTAGGAAAAAGTATTAACTTAGTTATTGTAGTGATTCTGTCTATTCTGCTGTCTGCCACTTGTTATATATCAAAAAAACACTTTAAATTATTGTTTCAGAATCTATCAATTGCACATCTTAATTTCAGAAACAGTAAATAAAAAACAGAGCTCTTGGGATCAATGAAATTTAGTAAATGGCTTTATAGATGTGGTTGAGGGCTTCATTTTCTTTTGTTTCATGTATTTTCTCATTCTTTCTTTTAAAAAATGTAAAATATTTTTAAAATGCAAAAGATAGTAAAGAATAACATGATGAACACTTAAGCATCAATCATGTGGTTGACAAAATAAAACTGTACAGAGAAAATTGAAGCCTTCAAAATAGTCTTCCTTGTACAAAATTTTGGCTCAGCTACTGTAATGAATTCAACACTGTATTTAACTTTCACATGCTTTTCTTTATATTTTTAAGCACAATGCTCATGTTTATCAACAATTCTCATTATGCTGACACATCCTTTTATTATGTAAAACTTCAAACATAAGCAAAAGTACAGAGAATAGTCCAATAAATGTAAATTTACCCATTATTCAACTTCAACTTTAGTAAACATTTGGTCAATTTTGTTTCATTCATCACCTCACTTCCCTCCCACTTTACCAATGGATTGAAGCAAATCTCAGACAATACATCTTTTTCTTGCAGCAAATGCTTCAGTATATATCTCTAAACCATAGGGATTTGAAAAAGTTATAGCCATTATAATAACTATCACACTTAAAACAATGAACAATCTCTTAATATTATCAAGTATCAGTTAATGTGCTAAATATCTATTTTGGGGGGGGCGGTTAAAATAGTTGTTTTGCTTGAATCAGGATGTAACTAAAGTTGATATATTGCATTTGGTCGATATATTTATTAAGCTCATTTTTATCTATAGAGTTAGTACTCTCAATTTTTTACCTCTTCTTTTTTTACTTGAAAAACCTGGGCCTGTGGACTTTCCCACATTATATTCCCATGTTGTCATTTAAAAGTATCTTTTTCCTCTGCATCTTCTGTTAGTTGGATCTAGAAGCTTGTTTAGAGTCAGGTGATAAGTTTTGTAGTTGGCACTTACTTTATGGACATCTCTCTTTGTGTATTGAAGTTGTTTAGTGAGCTCAACTGCTGTTGCACTGAAATCCATCTAGCATAAAGTACTTTGTGAGCCGGGCTCCGTGGCTTAGCCTGTAATCCCAGCGCTTTGGTAGACCGAGGTGAGTTGCCTGAACCCGAGGGTTCGAGACCCGCCTGGACAACTTGGCGAGTCCTCATATCCACAATAAATTAAAAAATTAGCCGGGCGTGGTAGTGTGCACCTGTTGTTCCATCTACTTGGAAGACTGAGGCGGAAGGATTGCTGGAGCCCAGCAGGTTGAGGTTGTGGTAGCTGGGAGCCTGCATCTGCACTCCAGTCTGGGCGACAGAGTGAGGCTCCAACTCAAAAAAAAAAAAAAAGTACTTTGTGTATCTCTAACACTTCATGTAAATATTTTCATACAATGTGAATTTTTTTGCTTACCTTTTTATGGAGAATTGTCTCATGTTTTCTTGAAAGCCATTAGCTATTTATACAGGTAGTTAATAATTTTCACTCCCAATTTCTCATATATGAATATATCTCAGTTGGTCTGTTATTAGGCTGTTTCCCAGTTTTTATTATTTAAGGTGGAACTTCTGTTAACTTTCTCATACATGCTTCTTTGCATGCATACGTGTGTTTCTCCCGCTTATGTAGACACTTAAAGTAAACTGCTGAGTCCTGAGATATGCATTTTCAACTTTACTAGATATTGCCAAATTGCCTGTCACTATACACCCATCAGCAGAATTTTGGTGTTGTTAATACCTCTAACTCTCACTAAGACTTTTTATTTTTTTCTGGTCTCCTAGATATATAAATGCATTTCATTTTAGATGAAATTTTCCTTTCTATGTTTATTAGTGATGTTAATACATCTTTTAATGTTTATTAGCCTTTGGACTTCCGGTTCCATCAATTTCTGGAGTTGCTTGTCTTTTGCCCACAGGGTTGTTTAATTTATTCTTACTGATTCTTAAGATTTCTTTTTATATTTTGGATGTGAATCTTTTACTTGTTATGATAAGCACTACAAAAAAATCTTCTATCTGTCTATAGTTTTTCTTTTGATCTGTGTTTAAGTGTATCATTTGTCTGCAGAAGTGTTCTAATTAAAAGAAAACACATTTATTATTTTTTGCTATGCTTCATTGATTTCTAAGTCGTTTAAAAAATGTTCTCAGAAGTCCTTCCCTACCCTAAGGTTACAATGCTATTTTCTTATATTCTCTTCTAAAATTTTACAAATTTTTGCTTTTTTATTTAGGTATTTAATTAACTTGGAAATATATATCTATGCAGATATATATGCATCCATATATATGAATGATAGAGACCTTTTTCCACTTTCTCTTTCTGTATGGATACTCGATCTTACTAATATCATTTAATCCATGCCATTCCACTAATATCCAAGGCTATCCACATCATACGATGTGTTTCTATACAGCATGCTTTGTTTCTGAACATTCTCTTCTGTTCCATCCATCTATATGGATCAGTGTGGGACTCTATAGGTCAATATCACAGTCTCAATTATTATATCTTTATGGTAAGTAGGATGGTGCTCTCTCCTCATTATTTTTCAAAATTGTCTTGGCTCTTCTTGGCCCCTTTTTTTCTGTATAAATTTTACTATAAGCTTGTTAAATGCCCCACCTCTAAGCAGCCACACAAATCCAGTTGTGATTTGTTTTATTAAAAACTTATTGAATTTTTATATCAAGTTACAGATGAATATGTGATGATTTAAGGTATTATGATATTAATTGTTCTTATCCACAAATATGATATAACTCTCGATGTATCTAAAAATTTTATTTCATTAATAACTTTTATAATTTTCTAATGTTCTTATACATATTTGTTAAGGCTCATTCCTTGGTCTTTTATATTTATTATTGCTTTAATATAAATAGTACTTTTTTTTGCCCATATGCATTTTTGATGAAAGAATAACGTGTTTTTTTTTTTTCTTTTTTGGGGGGGATTGGAGTCACACTCCATCATTCCGACTGCAGTACAGTGGCATGCACACGGCCACCACAGTCTTGACCTGCTGAGCTCAGGGGATTCTTCTGCCTCAACTCTCCAAGTAGCCAGAACTACAGACGTGTGCTACCATGCCCGGCTAATTTTTTGATTTATTGTAGAGATGAGGTCTCACCAAGTTGCCCAGGCTGCTCTCGAACCCGTGGACTCACACAATTCTCTCACCTCGGCCTCCTAAAGTGCTGGGATTACAGGCTTGAGCCACCACACCCGGCCAGAATAGAGGTTTATAAAAATGTTTTTTCAAGTTAAAATATCTAGTAAATTATTTAAGTTGTTTCTTCAGTCAAGTGCTAGCTCACCATTATTCAAAACATATATTTCAGGAGTTTCACTGAGAGTATTTCATTGCTACATGGAGAACAGTTTCTTCTTAGATTTGACTTTGAAGATATGAAAGTATCTTTTCTGACTAATTTTTAAATTCCCAGTTTTAAAAAAATAAACTGTTTGATTTTTTTACCCACTTCCCAAGTAGCATTTTTTAGACCGTAGATTGTGTTCTATTAATGAACTTAGTAAAACTTATGTATTATCTATTTCCAGCATTTTGAAAAGAACTGGATAGAAAATATCAAAAATACACTGAAATAATATATAAGAAATATTTTGCACACGTTACAAAATAATATGCAAGTATTTGCTACCTTACAGGAGACAAGTTGCGAGAGGGGGTGGTTTGCATTTTTGAGGACTAGAATTGTGAGGGAAGACTTCACAGAAGGAATAAATCTAGTAGTGTAGGACTTGAGTAAAAGAGCATTCATTATAGATGAGAAGTATATAATGAGAAAGGCAATAAGTGCTTAAAGCATGTGTACAGTGTTAGCCAAGTTGTCATTCAGGAATTAAAGTTGTGTTAGTGTATCGGAGAAATAAGGTTCGCTAGGTAGAGTGCAGTGTGATTGTTGAGAACTTCTTCCTTCCAGAATTTTAGTTTTGATAAAATAGTATCCCTTGTTTAATCCAAAAGTCTCCAGGCTCTTACCTGCAGATATAAATGAAGTCATATGTAAGTGATAGCCACATTTTGCAGTTGAACTTTCTCATCATGTCTGAGGATATCTTCTCAAATTTCTTAGTGGATGTTATCTGCCCACAGATTGCTTGTGGGAGGCATCTGGTCATCATCTGTTAGAGCATGACCTGACTGCT
Organism: Tarsius wallacei; assembly: GCA_963574415.1. Lineage (NCBI taxonomy): Eukaryota > Metazoa > Chordata > Mammalia > Primates > Tarsiidae > Tarsius > Tarsius wallacei. The sequence continues at coordinate 8,941 of CAUYQG010136840.1, read as the reverse complement.
TGGTCATTGTTGCTGTGGTCTCCAGAGCTATATAGTGCTCTATTTGAGCCTTACTGCATTAGAACCATATTATAACCCATACAGAAAAATGAAAACTCCCTCATTCACAAACATGTCACAATTTATCATCTGGTCTTTAAATTAATCCCATTTGTGCTCCAGGCCTCACAGGTTTCTCTTGGGACACCTTTTTGGAACTTAATTTGTAGCATTCTCTGCTGAGCTTTAAGATCTAGTCCATGTCCCCATCACAGGTTCAAGTAACAGCCATCAGCACTTCTATTTTTCATTGATAGCTAAGGTTTTGATACTAGATTGTGCCGTTTATGCATCTTCCCTTTAACTTAGCTTTCTACCAGAGGGTTCCTAAGCTTGCCTCCAAGTAAACTTGTGTTACGCCAGCCCATCCGGTTTGCAAAACCACCGAAGCTCTGAGTTTCAATCAAGCATTTCTGGACTTTCCATGGCCTCTACAGAGTCCTCTTAGTTCTTTGCCATGCAAGTGGCAAATAACTTGACATTTCCTCATTTAAACTTGAGGCTTTGATTTAATCTGTTCCAAGGAATTTTACAAAGTGAGTAAAGCCCTGTTATTAACATGGCCACTGTTACACAAATTCATTCATTTTTATTGTCTGATCAAGCGAGCTTCATCTTCCAGTCCCTGGCTAGGATCAGGTTTGGATACATTTATAAAATGCTCTCTGCTTAACTGTCCAAAATAAAAATGATGTTTAAAATTCTTATGCAAATTACTGAAGAAACAGTCCTGGAGATTCATTAATTGAAAGAGATTGCTTTTGCAGGATCATAGCAGCATGTCAGTTTCTCGACCTATTCACTGCTGCTTATTGTCCTATTTGCAAGTTTTAATATGTCTCAATTTAGGTAGTCAAGAGAGATTTTAACAAGCTATTTATATGATTCAGTATACTATATACTTAGTTATTAAAGTGAACCTTTTAGATACCATAGTGTATGAGATTTATTATGAAATCCCAATTGTCCACCATAACTTTGTCATATCAAGGTATTTATTTAAAAATTCAGTTATCTAATGAGCAAGTTACCAACCAAATGGAATATAAACTAGAAGCTTATTTAGTACATTCCTTCCATAAACAATTTATTTAAAAATTATATTCCATAAACAATAGTATTAATTTATTAAATGTAGGCCCATAGTATATTTGAAGCTATGTTTAGGCCACTAAGAACAAAATAAGTCAGTAATTAATACAAAGCCCCTGGCCTTGAAGAGCTTACAGTTTGCAACAAATACAAAAATCTACAATCACCTTGCAGTTTAGAAAATATTCACATACAGATATATTACATTGGGTAATAAGTAATGTTTGTTTACTTTACATAGTCTGTGTCAAGTGCTGTTCTAAGCACTTTGCATGCATTAACTCATTTAACATTCACAGCAGCCCTATACAGTAGGTAGTGGTGTTGCTGTTCTCGTAGGGGGAAACTGAGGTACAGAAAATAGCTCCAGACTATATACCCTGTTTTCTTTTTGTTGTTGTCATTTGTTTGTTTTGACTGAATCAGTAGCCTTAACTTGCTACCATGTTCTGCATCTGCAAACACAGTTTCTAGATGATTGTTCTACTGGCGAGAATCCAGAGTATTCCTGAGGACTTGGATTAGGATAGTTTTGGGGTACCACAAGATGTTACCTCAGCTATTTAGTCTACTGAGCCTAGATTACTGTAGGGGGAGATGAAATAAATTTTTCAAGGCATCCTATTTTCATCTTATGGTGTTCAGTTCGATGAAGGTGAACTCACCAGCTTCCTTACCTTTTCTGTTTCCAACCTTTGCTTGGAACTTTAAGGTTGGCCTCTAACCTCTACTTGGAATTTGATGTTTAGGAAAATCCCATGTACCTAGGATGAAACATTAGATACTGGAATTCTAAACTAGAAAAGAGTGAAGCTTATTTCTTTATCAAAGAATGTTTTCCCAAGCTCACCTTGACTCAAAGCAGATCTCTCTTTGTCTCTGTCAACGTATGACTTGGGAGAGGGTGTGGCGGAAAGGGAACACTTCCACACTGTTTGACAACCTCTGTGGAAAACACTGTGGCAATTCCTAAAAGTCCTAAAAATTGACCTTCCATATGACCTTGCAATCCCCCTACTAGGAATATACCCAGAAGAACTCAAGTCACTCTATGAAAAAGATACCTGCACACGTATGTTTATCGCAGCTTTGTTCACAATAGCAAGAACATCGAACCAACAGTGCTGCCCATCAAAAGAGGACTGGAAAAGAAAAATCTGGTTCATATATACAGTGGAATAACATGCAGCCATTAAGAAGAACAAAATCATGAATTTTGCAGCAACCTGGATGGAATTAGAGTTTATAATACTGAGCGATCTTTCACAGAAACAAAGATCTGAGTACCACACGTTCTCACTCATAAGTGGACCTTAAACAACTACCGTAATACTATAAGAAAAGGATTGACAATAGCTGGAAACTCTGAGGGGGGAGGAAGGGGGACAGGGAGGTGGGATTAACAGTAGTCAATATCTGCCTGGGGAAGAGGGGGGCACACCTCATCAACATGGGTACCTGCACAATGAATATTTGTATACCTAACCCTTAACTGTGCCTCACAATTTTAAAATTAAAAATAAAAATAAAGAGAGAAACCAAAGCGTTCACATAGGGCAGAACTAGGCACAACTATTGCCTCTTTTTCTTGATTTATTTGGCTGACTTTATGTTTATCATAGAGTATATAATCATACATATATATATATGTCACAAACATTTCTTAATACATTGGTGCTTAATGCCATTAGCTTATATCTGGAATTATTATGCCCAAGAAGCAAGTGGGTGAAAGTTACAACTAGAGAATTTCAGTTTAAAATGAGGAAGAACTGACAGTGTTGATTAGAGGTGGTAATAGCTGCTACAGTCATTACTGAGCTTCCTGTCAATAAGGGCATGTAAACAATTGCTGGATGTTTCCTTGAGGGAGATTTTGAGTCAAGCACAAAATGGAGAAAAAGTTTGACTTTTGCATAGTTCCTATGTCCCTCCCATCCATGGAAGTCTGGAAGATTTTCTAGATTTTCAAATGTCACACTCCTTTTACTCATTATATTATGGTCTAGAAACATAATTATGTGTTCCGAATATACATGTCTTTTTTCTTTAAAATATAATTTAACCTTGCAAAATATTTATTCTTAGATAAAAACATAATACCTAGAAAGTAATTAATACAAGCCAGAAAAACCAAGTGACAAACTAGACTACCAAGTACATAGTGAATCAAACATTTAGTGATCTGTTTAAAATTATTTGCTTTCAGGTCGAGGCTGCGGTGGCTGGAAGCGGCCACTGCACTCCAGTCTGGGCGACGGAGTGAGACGCCAACTCAAAAAAATAAATAAATAAATAAAATAAAATTATTTGCTTTCAATTAGAAAGGATCACAAGAGGGGATTTTCAAAGAGAAAAATTTGTAGGAACATCTTATTAGAAAAGGATTCAGTGAAGTAGAAAGCTAAAAGAATGTGATTATACGCCAATTAAATCTATGAGGCAAAGGTTTCCTAATGTCCTAAGATGCACAACCACTCTGAATGTCATGAACTTAGATGGTTTCCTGCCAAGTACGCCTCTCCTGCAATTCTTAAACTTAATGCTTGTTGGTAATGATCCACTCACATGATAAAATTCACTTATCATTCTGTAGATATGGCCTAAGCAGTTTGCAATAGCTCCTTATGTCGTATAATATATTTATTTATAATAAATACGTTTTGGTTTATTAGTTTATTCCCCCAAAGACCTCATAGCACTGTTTATAGTAGAATTGTTAGATAAATACTATGTAATATCTTAGACTTTAAAATGAGACAGTATCCAGACATCAGGTTAGGAAGGCAGGAGACAGGAAGGACAAGATAAAATGGGAACATAACTAGAAGTGTCAGTAGGAGAAGTTGGGCAAAGAATTTTCTATCAACTACTGTTTCAGTTAGAATGAATCTCTAAGGGATACATGGCTAGAACAGGTATGGTTAAAAAAAAAACCACAGTCCACATACAGCACACCTGTTTTCTTTGGTATGGTCTATGACCTAGGAATAGTTTTACATTTTTTAATGGTTGAAAAAAATAAAAATAAATAAAAATATTTTATACCATATGAATATTATATGAAATTCTGATTTCAGTGTCTGTAGAGGTTTTATTGGAACACAGCCATATCTGTTTGTTAACTTATCTTATGTGGCTACTTGCCAACTACAAGAACAGAGATGAATATTTGCAACAGAAACTGTTTGGCCCACAAAGTCTAAAATGTTTACTATCCAGCCCTTTCCAGAAAAAGCTTGCCAATCCCTCAGCTAGAGGATTAGAGAAGTTGAAATTAGCATTCATAAAGAGTGTGGCTTTCATTAACTGGCCTGATTTTTTTCCATTACTTGCTAAAAATTTGTACCTTGGGCTTCATGCCTAACCTACTAAACCAGAATCCAGGAGTGAAGACCTGGAAATTGGTGTCTTTCATTAGTACCCAGGTGTGTGCTCTCATCAGGCAAGTTTGGAAATCATGTATGATGGCCATGAACACAGGCTTTAGAATCAGATAGTTAGGGTTGGAGTCTCAGTTCTACTTCTTATTGACTGGTGGTCCCTGGGCTCTTTTGGACAAATAATATATATTACTTCATAAGCCTCAATACATTAGTTTGTGTAATAAAAAATAACACCTAACTCATCAAATTGTCGTGATGATTTAATTAGGTAATATATTTCAGTTGGACATAGTGTTAACATAGTACCTATCACATAGTAAATGCTTAATAAATACTAGGTGTCATCGTTATTAGTATAAATATATTAGTAGTCATTTTTATTAGAAATGGAGATTAAATGAGGCATCAGAATACAAAAAGAGCATTGCACTTAGAGTCAGAGACATGAATATGAATATGAGTTCCAGCTTTGTTACTTATTAACTGTGTAATGTTGAATTTTATAGCTTTATTGGGATTCACTTATTTCATCTGAAAAATGGAAATGAAAATAATTATGTTCTCAGAATCATATCTAAAACTCTAAATATTATAAAAAGCAGTATTCATGTTAGCTACTCTTTTGCAGTGTAAAATACAGAGCCCAACATTGTCTGATTAAGACATGTTTATTGTATTCAGGTGAATCTGATTCATGCTTGCTACAGAGGAATATTTCCTACTTCAATACTTATTTTTCCTTCTAAATGCCCTTAGCACAAATGCCTACATATATTTTGTAAATTTCTTTAGTTTTTCCTGTCTATGTCTAAGCCAAAATTTGTTTTCAATTAAGAGTTCATTTGCTCCTGCTGCTCATTTGCCCCACTGTAGTCAAAATTCGGTTGGGGACATCAGAAATGATTGCTGCAGGAACAGCAGGGATGTCACCACTGGAAGGTTAGAAGTTTGCATGTTGTTTTTAACAAGTTGTAGAAAATTTTTAAAAGGAGGAAAAAATTATAAAAGTGATTCCCCTTGGCTCCCCCAAATTTCACATACTGTTTTCCATCTCAAACTGTTTTCCAGGCAGAAATTTCAGTACAGAGCTAGAAGTGGCACGTATAGTCTTTAAAAAATTATTTCAATAGTTTTAGGGATACAAGTAGTCTTTCGTTAGGTGGATGCATTATATAGTGGTGAAGAAGTCAAGATTTTAAGTGTACTCATCAGCCCCACCTGTGCACACTGTGCCTGATGGATGATTTTTCATTTCTCTCTGCCTTACCCCCCTCTTCCTTCTGAGTCTCCAGTGTCTATTGTGTCATTGTATATGCTTTTACAGACCCTTAGCTTAGAGCGTCTACTTATAGTGACTGCGGTATTCGGTTTTTCATTCCTGCGTTACTTCACTTAGGATGATGGTCTCCTATTCCATTCAAGTTACTACAGAAGACATAATTTAATTATTTTTTAAATGGCTATATGGTATCCCATGGTATGTGTGTGTATATATGCATATCATGGGATACTATATATATATTGCATATTATATATATGTATATATATATATATTTGGGTTAAAAGTCAGTGTTTTCCAGCTTGCACTGTTTTCAGGAACTGTCAATTTTTAGTTGTGTACCAGGGTCATCAAGGGTTTCTTTTCAACAATTTCCTTTTTTCTTCCTTTGCCCTAATCAACATCCTCTCCTAACCTCCTCTTCATACCAAGGCTATTAATTGAGTGATGACTACTGAACAATGAAAGAGAATTACTCATGACAACAGTTAGTTTGGGAGGTACACACTGTGGTCTTGGTACACTGATGTATCTCCAGGAACTAGCACAGTACCTGGCATAGAATGAGTGTGCAAAAATGTTTGATGAGCAAATGTTAAATGAACATTCTCCATGGAAACACCATACTTGTATTTACCTTTCATCTGAAATTTACAAAAAATGTAGGTGATATAGTACTTCTCAGTCAACCTTGGCCATTATTTATTTCAAATTCTGCACCCTGTACATTACTCAAACTATGTATGCATAGTCAGTAGCTAGTAAATGCTTTCCTGGTTGTTCTTGTGAATTAATAAGTCTGTGACCTTGTGATAAAAATTGCTCCTGTTTTGTCTTCTATTATGGATTCTTGCTAAGCAAAAGTAGGCACTTGTCTTTATATATCCATTGCTTAGGATTTGGATGAAGGAATTTCTTTTCTCTTCTGTAGTTAAAGATTTACTAATGAATTATTATTATAATCAGACCCATTTTTCTATCAAGAAGTTTGTGGATTTGATTCCAGTGGGAGTCACAGATGCATAAATGTAGTTATCATAAGAAGTCAGGAGATGCCAAGTTTGCTTTAAAATTCATGAAAATCAGGGCACTCTCTAAGTTTTTAGAAGACGTTTAAAAAATGACAGTTATGCAATAATCCATTGAAAATGATCGGCTCAATTTGCTGGATTGTTTGGTACATAATGACTAGTTGTTTTGCCTATATATGAAATGAATCAGAAGTAGAGATGAATGGAATCTTTGCTTTTCTGATTCTGCTTGGTAACAAAGAACTAAATTAATATGATATGCATTTCTAGACCAATATTGCTAGGATAATGATTTACTGAATGTACAAAAACTTAAAACAAATCCAAGTGCTTTAAAAGATTAATATAATCAAAAGTTTCAGACTTTCATATGGTAACTACATTTTACATAACAGTGGTTAGCCACACTGAAAATGCTTTGTATTTTCACGTGTTTGAGAAAAATACTTCAATAACATATCACACTTTAGCTTAATGAAATTCTCTGAACATAGATGTATGCTTTTTTTTCAAAAATTGAGTTCAGGAGGAGTCATACATATGTATCTTGGCAATAAATTTGTAAACCACAGGAATTAAGTAAAATGGATAACTAATGAGTGTTTTTTTTTTATCTTTTGTATTTATTTATATTTGGAACTATAGCATTCATTCTGCCGAGCAGAGTAGACTTGGTATTCCTTATGGTTTCCTTTACAGTATTCCTGTAATTGGAGACAGAAAATTTTAAACTCACAAAAATATAGAGAAAAGTATAACACCCCCCGTTCATTACCTATCACTCAGCTTTAATAATTATCAATATTTTGCTATCTTTTGTCATTTCTCCTTTCTGCCTTATTATATTCCTTTTCCTTGAAGTTTTTAAAACACAGCCCAGATTGTCATTTCAACAGTCTAATTTTTCATAATGCACTTGACACATTTAAGGTTTTTGTTTTGTTTTATTTCTTAAGTGACATAATACTGTGCTTAGTTTTTAAGATTATTTCTCTGACCCGTAGGACAGAGTCTGTTGGGGAGTCTTTGAAAAGTGATATCCATGCTTCTACCAGGAGAACCAGAATGAATCAGTAGCTAGCCTGAGTTCCTAGTGGAAAGTTGTTTTTGTTGGGTACCAATTTCCAGGGAAGCAGAATCAGCAAACCTTTCCTGTTCACCAATATTCTGTAGCCCTTTAAGGTCAAGGTTTGATAGTCTCAGGTACTTATGGTCATGTTTATTTTATTTTATTTTTAAATAAAAATATGTACATTATTTCATAGATTAGTATAGCATATTGAAGTACCAAAATAAAGCACATATTTTTCATATCTACCATACTTTTAATAATGTACTTATTTCTTACTCTATTTGGAAGGTTAATAATTCTAAAAATCCATTTCTTACCACATGCATCTGTTGACTATTTTGTAAGCTTCAGCATATTAAGTAGCACTCAAAGGAGGATCTTGTATGCAAGATGTCATTTGACTTTGCTATTATGATGAATAGCTTTTTAATGTTGTCGAATCCTTTTAGGTTTAAAAACCTCTTTATGTCTGAAAATCATTAATTCAGTACAGTCTTTTTGGAATTATGCATGTTCTCTTGTAATATGTAGTTCATACATGGTTGATAAAATGAGGAATGATCAGTATAATATGGAATTTATCAGGATTTATATATAATTTTCCCCAGCATGTTAATGTTTTGAAGTGATACAAAACAAGCTTTATTATTATTATTATTTTTACAGTTAAAAAATGATGTTAGAAAATGCTTTTCTTTTGTGCAGGAAGAGCTGGTTCAGTGGCTTTAATAGCTGCCATTCTTCTCTTTTCACATGCCAAGCTTCTGGGAAGCTGCAGGTACAGATAAAGAAGATTAAAAAGCATTTGTTCTGTGTTTAAGGGGAAAAATAGACTGATGAAGAAGGCTACCTTGGGTCATCTTTTTAATTTTGATAAAATTTGTCTCTAATTAGAAGCATGTTTCTTTTTTTTTTTTTTTTTTTTTTTTTATTTTTAGTAAAAAAACCACCCCCACAAAGGAGTTCACGTGGTGCAACCCGCCCCCCCCGCCAACCCCAGCAGGGCAACAATTAACCAAACCCCCAACCCAACCCACTAACC
>CAUYQG010136836.1:0-12242 GCA_963574415.1 Tarsius wallacei | reverse complement strand
AAATTACTAGCCCGACTCTGTGCTGGCTGTCCCAGTGACTAGCCCTTCTCTGTTGCTTCTAATCTTTTATAGGTATCTCAGTGACTGGACCTTCTTTATTGTTTTTCTCCAGTAGCTGGACTTTCTCTGGTAACGGTGCCTCCATGTCTGGTGTCCAAGTGACTGACACACCACCATAATGGTAGTCGTAGTTACTAGCCTTCTTCTATGAAGTTTGTCCCAATGACTAGTCCTCCTCCATAATTGATGCCCCAGTGACTGGCCTCCTGTTATGGTGCCACAGTGGTTAGCCCTTCTCTGTGTTTGGTGTCCCAGTGACTGACTTGTTCTTTTAATGTATGCCCACATGATTGACCCACCTTTGTGATAAGCGACCAAGTGATTGTCATTCTTCTGTTATACGTGATGCAGTGAGTGGTCCCCTTCTGTGATGGGTACCTCAGTGTCTGGGCCTACTTTGTGTTGGGACCTCACAGAGGTCAGTGACTCATCCTCCTCTAGATGGGTGTCCCAGTGAACGATACTCCTCATTAGGAGTGACTTGTTGACTGTTCCTTGAGTGTGATGGGTGCACAGTGAATAATCTTCTTCTATGATGGGTGCCCTGGTGTCTAGGCCTCCTTTGTTATGGGTGCTACAGTGGCTAGCACCTTCTGTGTTTGGTGTCCCAGTGATTAACTCTTCCCTTTGAGGTGTGTCCTATGACTGGCCCACCTTTTTGATGAGTGGCCCAGTGATATCCTTTATCTGTTATAGGTGACCCAGAGACTGGCTGTCTTCCAGGATAGAGTGCCACAATGACTGGACCTCTTTTATAATGAATGACCTGTGACTGGACAACCTCTTAATGGGTATTCCAGTGACTGACCTTCCACTTAATAAATTCCTCATTTACTGTTCCTCCACTGTGGTGGGTGCCCCATTGACTAACCTTCTCTGTTGGGCACCCCAGTCACTGGCCTTCTGCTGTAATATCTGAGCAAGTGATTGGTCTTCCTCAGTGATTGGATCCTCAGTGACTGACTCTCCTCTGTGTTGGGAGTCCCAGAGGCTAGCACTCATCTGTGGTGTGTGCCCCAGTGACTGAACTTCTTCTTTGATCTGTGGCCTGGTGACTTTTCCCTTTCCGTGATTGATGTTCCATAGACTGGCCCTCCTTTAATTGGGTGCTCCAGAGACTGGTCCTTGACTGTGATGGGTGCCTCAGTGACTGAACCATCTCTGTGATGGGTGGCCAGGGATGGGGCCTCATCTGAAATGGATGCTCCAGTGATTGGCCTCCTCTGTGATCCAGTCCCATGTGACTCTACTTCTTCATAATGGGTAGCCAATTTTCTGGCCCTCCTTTGTGGTGACACCATGATCATGTTCTGTAATGGAAGACTCGGTGACTGATCCTCCTCTGTCTGAGTACTCCAGTGACTGACCCTCCTCTGGAATGGTTGTCTCTTTGGCTCCTCTAGGATGGGTGCCTCAGTTCTTGACTCTCCTTTGTGATGGTTACCCAGTGACTTATTCTCTTCTTTGAAGGTGGTCTCAGTGACTAAGACTCCTCTTGTGATAGCCCCATTAACCAGCCTTCTTCGATGGGTGCCACAGTGACTCGGTCTTTACTGTGATGTCTACCCAGTGAGTGGCCATCCTTAGAAATGGGTGTCCTGGTGACTAACCTTCCTCTGTAATGTGTGCCCTGGAGACAGGGCTTCCTCTATGATGGATTCCCCAGTGACGCCCTCAAACTGTTGAGTGTCAAAATGACTGGAGCTGCACTGTGATGAGTTCCCTAGTACTGGGCCTCCACTGAAATGAGTGCCCATGAAGTGAAAATTTTCTGGAATGGGTGGTGCCTCTATGACTTACCCCTACCCATGTTTTGAATGTCTCTGTGTCTGGACCTCTTCTTTGATGGGTGTCACAGATTCTGTCCCTTCTCTGTGCTGTAGCCTCAGTAACTGGCCCTCCTCTGTGATTGTTGTCCAGGGATTGGCTTTCCTCTAAATAGGAGCCACAGTGACTGACCCTCTGATGTAATTGGTGTCTCTTTGAATGGCTCTTAACTCTGTGTTGATTGCCTCAGTGACTGGACCTCCTCTGATATAGGTGACCCAGTTACTGGACCTTTTCTGTAATGTGTGCCTTAATGGATGACTCTTTTCTTTCACGGTGCCTCAGTGGCTGGTCCTTTTCTGGCATAGGTGCCTCAGTAACTAACACTTCTCTGATGAGTGCCCCAGTGCTTAACCTTCTTCTATAATGGCTGCTCCAAAGACTGGCCCTCCTCTAACAAAATTCCTATGAGAGGCACTTCTTTTTTATTTTCTTTGCCTTGTATTGTTTTATTTTTATTTTTTTAAACATATTTTTATTATAAAATTGTGCGGTACAGTTAAAGATTAGGTATACAAATGTGCATCGTTCAGACACCCTTGTAAATAAGGAGTGTCTCCTGCCCCCAGAGAGATATTGAGTACCATTAGTCTCACCTCCCTTCCCCTCCCTACCCTCCCCCATAGTTTCCCACCACTGTCAGTCCTTTTCTTATAGTATTATGATAGGGTTGTTCAAGATCCACTATATGAGTGAGAACATTTGATATTCAGATATTTGTTTCTGTGAGAGATCACTCAGTATTATAGACTCTAGTTTTATCCAGGTTGCTGCAAAATTCATGACTCCTTTTACATTGCTGCATAGTATTCCATCGTGTATATGCACCACATTTTTTAAATCCAGTCTTCTTTTGATGAACAGCATGGTTGGTTCCAGGTTCTTACTATTGTGAACAATGTTGCAATAAACATTCTTGTGCAGGTATCTTTTTGATAGAGTGGTTTGAGATATTCAGGATATATTCCCAGTAGGGGGATTGTGGAGTCACATTGGAGGTCAATATTTAGAACTTTTAGGAATTGCCACACTGCTTTCCGCTGAGGTTGGACTAGTTTACACTCCCATCAACAGTGTAGTAGTGTTCCATTTTCACCACATCCTCTCCAGAGTCTGTTATTTTTTGACTTACTGATAATTTTCATTCTGTCTGGAGTTAGCTGGTATCTCAGTGTAGTTTTAATTTGCATCTCTTTTAGAATTATTGAGGTTGAACACTTCTTCATGTGTCTGTTGGCCGTTCGGATGTCTTCCTTTGAGAAGTGTCAGTTAAAATGTTTTGCCCACTTTATAATGGGGTTGTTTGTTTTTTTCTTTTCAGCACGTTTGAGTTCCTTGTAGATCCAAGATGTTAGACCTTTTCAGACGTGGAGCTGGCAAATACTTTTTCCAAGTCTGTGGGCTGTGTCCCTTCTCTCTTGATGGTTTCTTTGGCTTTGCAGAAGCTTGTCAGTTTAATGAGGTCTCACTTGTCTATCTTATCTCTTTTGGCCTGCACATTTCTGGTATTGCTCAGGAATTGGATTCCAGTTCCAACTTCCATAAGGATGTGTCCTGCATTTTCTAAGATTCTTATGGTTTGAGGTTTTACATTTAGGTCTTTGATCTATTTAGAGTTAATTTTTGTGTATGGGGAGAAACAAAGGCCTTTTTTGAGTCTTCTGCATATGATCAGCCAGTTTTGCCAGCACCATTTACTGAATAGGGTTTTCTCTCCCCAGTGGTAGGTGGTGGAGGCTCTGTCAAAGATGAGTTGGTTGAGAAAATGAGGTTTACTTTCTGGAATCTCAGTTCTACTCCATTGGTCTGTATGCCTGTTTTTGTACCAATACCAAGCTGTTTTGATTATTGTAGCTTTATAGTAAAGTTTGAAGTCTGGTAATGTGATACCTCCTGCTTTATTTTTTCTTTTGTTTTGTTTTGTTTTGTTTGCTGAGGATTATTCTGGCTATTCTTTGTCATTTGTGTTTCCATATGAATTCCTGTATTGTCTTTTCTAGATCTGAGAAGAACGTTGTGGTAATTTGATTGGTATTGCATTAAATCTGTAGATTGCCTTAGGTAGGATGGACATCTTCACATTGTTGATTCTTCCAATCCATGAGCATGGGATATTTTTCCACTTGTTTGTGTCATCTTTGATTACTTTGAGCAGTATTTTGTAGTTTTCGTTGTAAAGGTGTGTCACATTTCTGGTTAGGAAAATGTCCAAAGTATTTCTTTTCTTTGTGGCTATTGTGAATGGAATTGTACTTTTTATTTGGGTTTCTTTTTGTTTATTATTGGTGTAAAAAATGCAATTTTCTTTTGCACATTTATTTTATACCCTGAGATATTGCCAAAGTTCTTTATCAGTGTAAGGAGGTTTTTGACAGATTCTCTTTGGTTTTCAAGGTACACAATCAAGCCATCTACAAAGAGATAACTTGACTTCCTCTTTTCCTATAGGGATACCCCTGATTGCTCTAGCCGGGACCTCCAGTACTACATTGAACAGGAGGGATGAGAGTGAGCTTTCTTGTCTTGTTCCAGTTTTCAGGGGATATGGTTCCAATGTTTTCAGTTTAGTGGTATGCTGGCTTTGGGTTTCACGTAGATGGCTTTTACTATTTTGAGGTATGTTCCACGTATGCCTAGATTTTCGAGGGTTTTTATCAAAAGGGGTGCTGGATTTTATCAAAAGCCTTTTCTGCATCTAATGATATAATCATGTGGCTTTTATTTTGACATCTGTTGATGTATTTAATTACATTTATGTTTTTACGATTGTTGAACCAGGCTTGCATACCAGGGAGGAAGCCTACTTGGTAATGATGGATAATTTTTTAGATGTTTTCTTGAATCTGTTTTGCTAGGATGTTATGGATAATTTTAGCATCTATGTTAATCAAAGATATTAGCCTGTAGTTCTCTTTCTTTGTTGGGTCTTTACCTGGGTTGGTTATCAATGTGATGTTAGCTTTGTAAAATGATTTGGGGAGAGTTCCATCTTTGTCAATCACCTGGATTGGTATCAGCTCCTCCTTAAATGTCTTGTAGAATTCTTCTGGAAAGTCATCTGGTCCAGGGCTTTTGTTTTGTTTTGTTTTCTTATTACGTAGTCAATTCCTTGATTGCTATTGGTCTATTTAGGGTCTCAATTTTTTCTTGTTTCACCTAGGCAAGTTGTGTGATGTCAGAAAGTCCTCCATTTCCTTAAGGTTTTCAAGTGTGTTTCCATACAAGTGTACACAGAAGTCTCTAATGATCTTTTGTATTTCTTCACGGACAGTTGTGACTTCATTTTGGGGTTTCTGATTGTGTTTATTTGGGCTTTTTCTCTCTTTGTCTTGATCAGTCTAGTTAGTGGACCATCACTCTTGTTTATCCTTTTGAAGAACCAGCTTTTTGTCTCATTGATTTTTTGTATTATCTTTTTGTTTTCTATGTCCTGGCCCTCTTCTGTGATAGCTTTCCTAGTAAATGATCCTCCTCTGTGATGGGTCCTTTTTGACTAGCCTTCCATTCTTATAGATATCCCAGTGATTGGACACCCCTCTGATGGATGTTCTAGTGACTGACTTTCTTCTATTATGTGTGCAGTGACTAACTTTCCTAGTGCCCCAGTGACTGGCCCAACTCTGTGATGGATGACCAGTGACTGACACTCCCCCAGAGTGCCCTAGTTACAAACCCTCTTCTGTCATGGGTGACACTGTGACTGACCCTTCTCCATAATGGATATTCCAGTTACTGTCTCTCCACTGTCTTGAGTGCTTCGGTGCTAACCCCCCACCCCATGATGGATAATTGGTGTCCTGGTGATTAGACTTTCTCTCTGAAGGGTGCACCAGTAACTGGCCATACTCTGTTATGATTGTCCCTGTGGCTGGTTCTCCTTGGTGATAGTTGCCCAAGTGACTGGGCATCCTATAAAATGTGTATCCTAAAGTCTGGTCTTCTTCTCTGAAAAAATACCCCAGTAACAAATCTTCCTTTGTAATTTGTCTCTCCTCTGTGATGTGTGCCACTGACTAGCCTTAGTTCACAAGTATGCCCTAGTGATGAATTCTCCTCTGTGATGGGTTTCACACTGACTGGCTCTCCTATAATGAGTGTCTCAGTGATTGGTTTCCCTAAATTAGTTTCCCCAGTGACAGTACCTCCTACATAGTAGGTGCCCTTGTGACTAACACTCTATTTTGGTTCATGCTTCAGTGATTGGCTCTCTTTTGTGATTGGTGTCCCAGTGTCTGACCTTCATATATGGTGGGTGACCCAGTGAATATATTTCTTCTGTGATGGGAGACTTGGTTGCTGGGCCTCCATTTAGGTGGCTTAGTGACTAGGCCTTCTCTGTGATTGGTGTGCCAATGACCATCTTTCTATGTATTCCAGGAACTGGATCTCCTACATAATGAATGTTATATGTCTCCTACATAATTACCCAGTGAGTAGCCTTCATCTGTGATGGGTGTCCTAGTAACTGAGCCTTGTCCAAAATGGGTGCTCCAGTGATTATTCTTCCTCTATGATGTGTGCCCCAGTTTCTGGGCCTCTTCCATAATGAGTAGTCCAGTGACTAACCTTGCCCAGTGAATGTTGTTCCACTGATTGGGCCTCCTCCTTAATAGGTGCCCCATTGACAAGGTCTCTTTCATAATTGGGTCCCCTGAAACTGGTCATCCTCCAAATTGTGTGCCCCAGTGAAAAGACCTCCTCTGTGATAAATTCCCCAGTGCCTGGGCCTCCTTCATAATGGGTGACCACGTGATTGGTCTTCTTTGTGAGGGTGTCCCATGATTGGCCTGCATCTCTGATGGGTGCACAAGTGAGAAATCCTCCTCTATTATTGGTGCTGCCTTGACTGCTCCTCTGTGTTGTGTACCCAGTGACTGATATTATGCTGTAACTTGGGCCCTAGTGAATGGCCCTCTTCTGTGATTGCTATCCCGGTGGTTGTCCCACCTCTGTGTTTAGTGCATTACTGAGTGACATTCCTCTGTGATAAATGCTCCAGTGACTGGCTGTCCTGTTGCACAAATGACAGGCCCTCATCTTTGTATTGTAATGACTGGTTCTCCTCCGTAATTGTTGCACAAGTGACAGTCCTTCTAGTGACTGCCTCTCCTCTGTAGTTGTTGTACAAGTGACAGACCCTCATCTTTGAGGACCCTGTAAATGGCCTACTGTATTATGAGTGCTCCACAGACTAACCCTCAATTATCATGGGTACCTCCGTCACTAGGCTAACTCTGATCAGTGCTCCAGTGACTAGCCCTCTTCAGTGATGACTGCCCAAGTAACTGAGTCTCCTCAATGATGGGTGTCCCCATGACTGACCCATTTATGCAATGGCTGCCTCAGTGATTTGTCTTCTTGTGTTAAAGTTTCCTATTGACTGGCCCTTTTCTGTGATGGCTGTCCAAGTGACTGGCTGTCTTCTGTGATGGGTGCCCAGTGACTACACCACCTCTGTGATGGGTGCTACATTGGCTGGCCCTCCTCTGTGATGTTGGTACCAGTGATACACCCTCTATAATAATGGTTGTCCCAGAGACGAGCCATTCTGTGTGAAAGCTGTCCTAGTGACTAGCCTTCTTCTGTTATGTGTACTACAGTGAAAATCACTCCTCTGTAATGGTGTCACAGCAACAAGCTCTCCTCTGTGAATTTTTGAATGTCCCTTTTCTGCTTTGTCCCTTCTCAATCTCAGTGACTGAATCTCCTCTGTGAACAATACCCCAGTAACTAATCCTCCTTTGTTCTATGATCACTGCCCCAGTGACTGGGTCTCCAACATAATGGGTGACCAAGTGATTGGGTCTAATTGGTGATCATTACTCCATTGACTGGCACTTCCACAAAAAATGCACAAGTGTCTAGCCCGCCTCTGTACTGGGTGTCCCACTAATGACATTCTTCATATTTGCTGATCCAGTGACAAACTTTCCTTTGTGATGGGTTTCAAAGTGACTGCCTCTCCCCAGTACTTGGTGTCCTAGTGACTGACTATCCTCTGTGATAGTACTCCCAGTTAGTGACCCTCCTCCATAATGGTTGCCAAGTGACTGACCCTCCTGTTATGAATGAAGAGCCCTCTTCTGTGATAAATGTCTCAGTGACTGGGTCTCCTCCTAATCTGTGCCCCAGTGACTGGCCATTCTTTGTGATGGGTGAGTGAAGAGTCCTCTTCTGTGATACATGTCTCAGTGACTGGGTCTCCTCCTAATGGGTGCCTCAATAACTGGCCATTTTCTGTGATGGGTGCCTCAGAGACTATTTTTCACTGTTATATGTGACTCGCTGACAGACTTTCCTCTGAAACTGATGCCACAGTGCCTGACTTTCTGCTGTAATTGGTGCCCCAATGACTACCTCTCTTTCACAATGGTCGTCCTAGTGATTGGCTCTCCTTTATCTTGGGTGCCCCAGAAATTAGCCCTCCTTTATACTAGATCTCCCAGTGGGTGTTATCCTTCTGTGATGGATGCTACAGTGACTGACACTCTTTTGTGAAGGTGTCCTAATGACTGGTCCTCTTCTATGATTGGTACTACAGTGACAGGTGCTCATCGATAATGAATGCTGCAGTGACTTATCTTTTGTGATGTATGGCCCGGTGACTGGCACTACTCTGTGATGGACCTCCTTTGTAATTATTTTTCCAGTGAATGGCCCTCATCTACAATAAATGTCCTAGTGATTATACCTCTTCTGAAACTCTTTCTGAAGCACTTGGTATCCAAAATCAATAGCCCTACTCTGTAAAAATCGTGTTAGCGACATGCACGTCTCTGTATTGTGTGCCCAAGTGATTGACTTTCCCCTGTGATTGGTGCCAGAGTGATGGAACCTTCTCCATTATGGGTACCCAAGTGACTGGGCCTCCTGTGTGATTTGTGCCCGAGATTTCGGACCTCTTTCATAATAGTTGCCCAAGTTCTTAACTTCCCTCTGTGATGAGTGGCTCCCGGGCCTTCTCCTTTTTTTTAAAATTAATATTTTATATTTTGACGTTGTGAGGTACAGTTAAGGGTTAGGTATACAAATATGTCACATTCAGGCACCCTTGTTGATAAGGGGTGTCTTCCCATCCCCAGACAGATAATGACTACCATTAATCCCACCTCTCTTCCCTCCCCTCCCCCCATAGTTTCCCACCACTGTCAGTCCTTTACTTATAATATTACGATGGAGGTTCAAGGTCCGCTATATGAGTGAGAATATGTGATACTCAGACCTTTGTTTCTGTGAGAGGTCACTTGGTAATATTGACTCTAGTTCCATCCAGGTTGCTGCAAAGTTCATGATTTTATTCTTTTTTATGGCTGCATAGTATACCATCATGTATATGTACCACATTTTTTAATCCAGTCCTCTTTTGATGGACAGTATGGTTGATTCCAGGTTCTTGCTATTGTGACCAATGCTGCGATAAACATACCTATGCAGGTATCTTTTTTATAGAGTGATTTGAGTTCTTCAGGGTATATTCCCAGTAGGGGGATTGTGGGATCATATGGGAGGTCGATATTTAGAACATTTAGGAATCGCCACACTATTTTCCATAGAAGTTGTACTAGTTTGCACTCCCACAAACGATGTAGGGGTGTTTCTTTTTCACCACACCCTCTCTAGCAGTTGTTATTTTTTGTTATCGATAATTGCCATTCTGACTGGAGTTAGATAGTGACTCAGTGTGGTTTTGATTTGCATCTCCTTGATGATTAGTGACGTAGAACATTTCTTCATGTGTCTGTTGGCTGCTCGGATGTCTTCCTTTGAGAAATGTCTGTTCATATCTTTTGCCCACTTTATAATGGGGTTGTTTGTTTGTTTGTTTTCTTTTCAGCACGTTTGCGTTCCTTGTAGATCCAAGATGTTAAGCCTTTGTCGGACTAGGAGTTGGCAAATACTTTTTCCCAGTCTGTGGGTTGTCTCCTGCTCTCTTGATGGTTTATTATTTGGCATTGCAGAAGCTTATTAGTTAATGAGGTCCCAATTGTCTATCTTATCTCTTATGGCCTGTGGGTTACAGATTTTGTTCAGGAATTAGATGCCAGTTCCAATTTTCATAAGGGTATGTCCCGCATTTTCTAAGGTTCTTATGGTTTGAGATTTTACATTAAGTTCTGATCAATTTAGAGTTAATTTTTGTGTATGGGGACAGATAGAGGTCTTTTTTGAGTCTTCTGCATATGGTCAGCAAGTTTTGCCAGCACCATTTACTGAATAGGTTCTCCTCTTTCCATTGGTGCGTGGTGGAGGCTTTGTCGAAGATGAGTTGGTTGAGAAATTGAGGTTTTGCTTCTGGAATCTCAGTTCTATTCCATTGGTCTATTTGCCTGTTCCTGTACCAATACCAAGCTGTTTTGATTATTGTAACTCTATAGTAAAGTTTAAGGTCTGGTAATGTGATACCTCCTGCTTTGATTTTTTTTTTTTTTTTTTGCTGAGGATTGCTCTGGCTATTCTTGGTCGTTTGTGTTTCCAAATGAATTCCTGTGTTGTTTTTCTAGGTCTGAGAAGAATGTTGCTGGTAATTTGATGGGTAATAGCATTAAATCTGCAAATTGCCTTAGGTAGGATGGACGTCTTCACAATGTTGATTCTTCCAATCCATGAGCATAGGATATTTTCCCACTTGTTTGTGTCATCTTTGATTTCTTTGAACAGTGTTTTGTAGTTTTCATTGTAAAGGTCTTTCACGTCTCTGGTTATAAAGATGCCAAGGTATTTCATTTTTTTGCGTGACTATTGTGAATGGAGTTGTGCTTTTTATTTGGATTTCTGTTTGTTTATTATTTGTGTCAAGAAGTGTGATTGTCTTTTGTACATTTATTTTATAACCTGAGACTTTGCCAAAGTCCTTTATCAGTGTAAGGAGGTTTTTGACAGATTCTCTTGGGTTTTCACAATCATGTAATCTGCTAAGTGAGATAACTTGACTTCCTCTTTTCCTATTTGGATACCCTTATTGCCTTATCTTCTCTGCTCTAGCCGGGACTTCCTAAACTATATTGAACACTAGGGGTGAGAGTGAGAATTTTTGTCTTGTTCCAGTTTTCAGGGGAAATGGTTCAATATTTTGTCCATTTAGGAGTATGCTGGCTGTGGGTTTCTCATAGATGGCTTTAACTATTTTGAGGTATGTTCTCTGTATGCCTAGATGTTCAAGGGTTTTTATAAAGAAGGGGTGCTGGATTTTATCAAATGCTTTTTCTGCATATAATTATATAATCATGTGGTTTTTGTTTTTACATCTGTTGATGTATTTAATTACATTTATGGTTTTACAAATGGTGAACCAGCCTTGCATCCCAGGTATGAAGCCTACTTGCTCATGATGGATGATTTTTGAGTTGTTTTGTTTAATCTGTTTTGCTAGGATCTTGGGGATTTTAGCATCTATGTTCTTTAAAAATATTTACCTGTAGTTCTCTTTCTTTGTTGGGTCTTTATCTGACTTGGGTATCAATGTTATGTTAGCTTTGTAAAATGATTTGGGGAGAGTTCCATCTTTCTCGATCACCTAAAATTTCTTCAGTAGGATTGGTATCAGCTCTCCTTTAAATGTCTTGTAGTGTTCTGCTGGAAATCTATCTGGACCCAGTGTTGTTGTTGTTGTTAGTAGTAGTTTTGTTATTACATAGTCAATTTCCTTGATTGTTATTGGTCTTTTTAGGGTATCAGTTTCTTCTTGTTTCAACCTAGGCATGTTGTGTGATGTCAGAAAGTCCTCCCTTTTTTAAAATGTTTTCATGTTTGTTTCCATACAAGTGTACGTGCTAGTCTCTAATGATCTTTTGTATTTCTTCAGGGTCAGACGGACTTCATCTTATATGTTTCTGATTGTGTTTATTTGTGCTTTTTCTCTCTTTTTCTTGGTCAGTCTAGGTAGGGGTCCATCGATCTTGTTTATCCTTTCAAAGAAACAGCTTTTTGTTTCATTGATTTTTTGTATTATCTTTTTGTCTTCTATGTCATGGATTTGGGCTTTTATTTTGGTGATCTCGATTATTCTGCTGAAATTAGGGTTTGGGTGGTCTTGCTTTTCCAGGTTCCCTAGGTGGCTTGTTAGACTATTAATTTATGAGTTTGTAGGGATATGAATTCCCCTTTTACTAGGGCTTTCATGGCGTCCCAGAGATTTTTGTAAGATGTTTCTTCATTTTCATTTTTTTTTGCAGGGATCTTTTAATCTCTGATTTGATTTCATCATTGACCCAGGGGTTGTTTAGCATCATGCTGTTTAGTGTCCATGGTTTTGTGGGTTTTGGGGGCACCTTGTTGGTGTTAATGTTTATTTTTATTCCACTGTGGTCCGAGAAGGTGCATGGTAAGATTTCGGTCTTTTCAAATTTGCTTATGCT
>CAUYQG010136834.1:0-20064 GCA_963574415.1 Tarsius wallacei | reverse complement strand
GGTCTCGAACCCGCGGGCTCAGGCAATCCACTCACCTCAGCCTCCCAAAGGCGCGGGATTACAGGCTGAGCCACCGAGCCCGGCTTATTAGATTTTTTGTATACAGTTTCTCTAAAATTTCCCATTTTTCTTCTAGTTCTCCACTAAATTTCACCAACCCTTGTCAATTTTCAGAACCATACTTCAGACCCTTTCTCCTCATTTAGTACTGCCAACCTCAACAAAAACACGCCGCACTTCAAAACTTCATGTTCACATTTCCCTTCAGATTTATACCAAATGTCTGCCCTGAGGTAAACTTTTTTCTTTTGTTATTAATATGTGGCCTATTTATTGGCAAGGTCTGCTTTATCTTAGTGCCACTTATTCTACATAGCAGCTGAGTATCAGACCTTTAAAATATTGTGTAAAATAAGACCAAATTGTCATTATGTGCCAGGCATTCTTCAAAGCACTTTAAAAATAAGCAAAAAATGAATACTCATAACTGCACTCTGTGAGGTAGGTGTTTTTGTTATCTTGCCTTCACAGACAAGGCATTGAGAAGAATTGCAGTGACCACTGGCCAAGTCTCACAGTAGTTAAGTGGTAGAATCATTTCAGAGTCTGTGCTCTGACCCAATCTGTACCTGGTGTTGTATGTATATTGCCTGATCTCATTCTCCAAAGACTCCATGCAAGATGTTGTATTATTCATTTGCAGATGAAGAAACTAGCTTAGAGAGACAAAGTAATGTGTCCCAATTCATATAGTTAGTTAGTGATAGGGCTGGAATATGAACCCAGATTGATCTGATATGGATCCACGCTCTCCTCTAACATCGTCTTCTAATACCAGGTTCTGTACCATACCAAGTTCATCTACAGAGGGCTCTGAGAGGTTCATGAATCACGGAAGAAGTTACCATTGCAGGTGGGTAGTTGCTGAAAGAAGGGTAGGAGGCCCAAAGGCTACGTTTCCCAGCTGTCTGATCGTAACCTGGGGCCCACAGGAGTTTGGGACACTGCGGTATTGCCAGTTGTCCAAGGCCCCACATCTGTCCCTCCCCAGACATTAGCGTCTGCCATGTGAGCGCTGATAGCCTGGTAGGGATGCTCATGCCCTATGTGTGGTTTAGAGTTTTTCACCCCTCCCTGCATTTTGAAGCTCTTTGATTCAAAATAAAACCTCACAAACCAAGTTTATTTTATTTTAGAAAGTCATTGACCTTTACTACACATTTAGTTAGTGTTATGAATTGGCCATAACTGCTTTCTCTCTCATTTCCTTATTCAGTGGAAAGAAAACAGGTTAATAGGAAGAAAACAAAGACTTAAGAACTTTTGTTCTTAAATTTGTTGATCGTTTTGACAATGTTCTTTGTTTTGTTTTGTTTTGTTTTGCACACTTGCCTCTTTCTATAATGTTTGTGTCCCAAAGTCCTGGCTCAAATGGGTGAAACTTCCATTTTATTTGCTGTGAATCATTAGTTTGAGACTAACTTTACAAAACAAAAATATATGAAATAAAAAAATATTCTAGAATGAAAGTGGTTAGTAATCAGAAAGAAATGAAACACGGAGGATACAAGTCTTGAAGCAGTGTACTGCAGACTAACATGCTACCTCTCTTGTTTGCTGTTTGGTGAAAGTTTTTATTTTTTAACCAATTGTTTCTGCATCTGCTAGTTATAACCTTGGATTTTTTTTCCCTTGTGTTTATGGAGATGCTTGTAAAATTGCCTTGGATGAAAATGCAGAGAATCAATACTTGAAAAGTTTTCTGGGCTTTGGAAAAAATGTACCATTTAGCTAGGAGAAGAGCTGAAGAGATCAGGATAAAAGTGAAAGTGTGAATGACACAGGCAAGAACTGTTTTTTCGAAAAAGGCTTAAGACTGAGGCAAAAAAGGGTCTGTTGGTTTATGCCTTTCCTCATTCTTGCTACAATCATTGTCTCAGGAATGAATTCATATTCTGCATCATTTTCAGTTACCTTTATAGTCTTTCTTACAAGAATGAGGAATGAAAATTTTAATGCCTCATATATTCTATGAATTACTGTAGATGGCTAGACTGCACTACTTTGATCTTTCCTATATTCTGTAGTTTGATTGGATCGTGATGTGAATGGAAAGCAGCACAAAACAAATCAGTTTCTGAGAGAACGACTTTAACAAGAAAAAGGGAAAAAGGTACCTCAGTCCACTTCAGAATATTACATATGTGACAGTGAGAGTCCAGAAAATGACTCCTGTGTCCAACTCAAAATGATCTCAGTCTTTCTGGTTGATACACATTCTGATCTGATAATTCATTACCAAAAATAGTGATCAAGCTTTGGAAAAAAAATAATTATTTATTGTCATTTAGAATTATGGTTTGGCTTCCCATGAGCTCTAGCATATTGCAAGTATATAGTATATGTGGAATGAGAGAATGAATGAATGAATGAGTGAATTCAGCATTAATATGCTAAAGTAAATCGGACTGCTTGGGTAAATTTTTCTACTCCTGTGCATGCTTCTTTAATAAAAATTAGCTCATGGCAAGTAAATAGAAGAATCATGTTATTATAATGTGGAAATTATGTTAGTTTATAAGCAATTTTTTCCAGCATTCTAGTGATTTGTGTCACCAAAATAATACCAGTCAATCTTCAGATACACTAGAATAACAGAACTAAGCACACAAGGCATGAGCGTCAGGTATGCACAGCAACCGACCAGTCCCCAGCATTTCTTCTTTGCTCAGTTTGACCATATGCTCTGTTTGGAAGTGCATCTAGCATGGTTTCCCAGATCCAGGGACACTATTCCTTAACTCTTCTATACATCCCTTCAATTAAGCTATAATCATTACCTTTATCTAACAGTAGAATCTTATATCCTCTGTAGTATTATTTTAAATTAGATATTCAATGTGTCTTTTTTTTTTCTGAGCTAGAATTTAATTTGCTTTTATTAGTGCTCTGGTTATAAAATTGCCTAGATTTAAGGGTGCTCTTTACCCCCTAAATACTTATTTTTACTGTGTAATTTTGCAGAACATACGAGTATTTTTCAGGAATACTCAGGAATACATATTTCATTATAATGAAAAAAATTATGTTGGTTACAAAGGAACTAGAGAGTTTAAAAAAAGACAGCCTATGGAGGGTTGGGAGAAATGGTTTGATAAGTCTCTATCTTAGCAAGAAAACTCTTACAATGTCAGAGTTGCAGAGGATTTTGGAAAGCACGTATTCCTACACAGTCCTTTTACAATTGAAAGAATGTCACCCAAAAGGAATACATGAATTGCCGAAAATCTTCACCTGGTATTGACAAACTGAAATCAGCTCTTATGTCTTGGAACACTTGTTTCAGCCTTCCCAACACCTGTGGAAACTGGGCCTCATTTGGGGGCTGTCCAAATCTTCTGGGCAAGACTTCCACCATGTTAATGCCTTAGTTTTCTCATGGGTAAGGCAAATATTTCATGTCTTGCCATTAGCTTGTGTTTTTTAGTCGATAACTATGTTTCTCAGTTTGCCTGAACAGTTCCAATTTGTACCAGTTATCCTGGTTACTAGTTATTAATAACCTCTATTCTTCTTAAAAGTGACCTGGTTTGGAATATAAAGTAGATGGCTACCCTAGATATGGGGCACTGTCAGGAATTCAAAAATCATATGTATCTTCTTCATCCCTTTTCTTGCATGTTCAAACCTTATTAAGATCCTGCTTAAATTCAGGTTACTGCACAAAGTCTTTCCAAGGTTGCTTAGTGAACAGTAACCTTCTATTTCTGAGTTTTATTTGTAGGTGACTAATGCTGCATCATCTTGAACCTTGTGTTCTATAGCTTACTTCACTGTTTCTCAAAGAGGCCAGTGCTGGTATATGGGGTGGGACTACATTTCAGTGTGTAGAATCCTAATGTTGGAGGATGCTTTGCAGTCCTGAATGGCACTTATCTCCACCCCCTGAAAGGGGAAAAACTCACGTCTGCCCACCTCAGTTGTAAACCACAATTAATACTGAGAACTCAATGAGGTAAGATACAGGTTTTATTCATTTTGGCATGTTTTCTCCACTTCTCCTACATGAATAATAGGAATTTGGTAAATGTTTGTAGAATGGGTTACCTAAAAGAGTTTTTGTAGGCATCTGATATAATTTAATATTACTGTCCCAAATGAGGAGAAATTGAGGGAAAATGATAATGCTGTGGTTGAGTGATAAGCTGCCTAAAACTCTTTACCAAGACTTGCCTCTTTCTATAGTCTTTCATCTTCAGTAGAGTACATACACATTGATGAGAACTGGTGGGGTACCTGGAAGTTGATCAGATAGTATCCATCACTTCCCCGCCCCCCATACTTTGAAGACTGACTAGGGATAGTCATGCTGAATTGACTCTCATGTTGAACAGAATGCCAGCGGTTTTGTTATTACCACTGCTCTTCTTCCTATACATTCTCCTCCTAATGCTTCTACTCCTGTAAATAGTAATTATAATAGCTGACATACTCTTCATGTTCTATATGTGTGCGCCAGACAATTTTCCAAGGATTTAAAAAAAAAATGTGAATTAGATAATGGAATCCTTGCAAGACTACAATAGCGTGGATATTACTGGTGTTACTAAACTCTCCTTTTACATTTGTGGAAACTGAGGCAGGGAGAGGGTAAATAACCTGCTTGAGTCCAAACAGTAAGTGATAGAACCAGTATCTTGGGCAGTCTGGCTTAATTACCCTTAGTTACCACGAGCGATGCTATTTCTGTTTCACTGTCTCTCATTCTTCCTGAGACTTATAATCTGGGCACAGTTGACTGTGAAAAGCTTCACATGATCCACTTGCATTTATATCTCCAGTATGTATTTTCCATTATTCTTCAAAGACTTTTGGGAACATTTATTTTTTGTTTGTTTGTTTCAGCTTAGAGAGTTGAGTATGGTATATTGGCAAATGCATCTATACAGGGAGATAATATATGCAGCCCACAGTGAGTCAGTGTGATGAATCGATTAAGATCCTTGGCTTTTCAGTGCCAATTTCTTGGGTTCAAATTCTGACTCTACTGCTTACTAGCTATGTGGCCTTAAGTGAAACACTGTCTCAATTGCCAGATCTCAAAAATGAGGATAATATTAGTATGTACCTAAGAAAGTTGTTGTGAGAGTTTAATGAAATAATGTACCTGGAACACTTAAAACTGAGTCCAGCACATAGAGGCTTCAGCTAAAAGTAGCCTTTTAATGATTATGCTCATGAACTACTTCCAAAACAGAGCAGAAAATGTGATCATCCTCAGCTTTTATTATAAATTAGGAAATCTAAATGCGCAGCAAAATTGTCTTTGATGAAGTGAGCTGGAAGCAGCAAGACTCATGCTTAAGCAATGGATTGGGACTCTAATAACTATACTTTTTCTATAAGATTCCCACTCATTGGTGGTATTGAACAAATAAAAGATCTACTTTTTTCTCCCTGGCTTCCTTGTAAGCCAACTGAAAAAAAAAAAGGGAAGTTCATGTTTATCAAATCCTAAAGAAAATTTATGTAAATGCTAAACATTTTATGACAAATGGGAGGCAGCGGTGTTTTCCTGAGTTGACTATGTCCCCAGATAATGCAATGTCTCTAATGACCAGGCTGCTTCAGTTATCTTAGGAAGCAAACACCAGGAGCAGTTTGAGCCGCATAATTTTGAGAACAGAAAAATCTCTCCACCATAGAGGGAAATGTAAAGCTGTCTATTTTCCCTCTTATGACATTCAACTACTAAAGGCAAGAATTCCACTTTATTGGCTTCTTGTAATCAAGATGATGTGACCTTTACAGGATTAATATCTCATTCTTTTGCCAACTAATTTACTCTAATAATGCAGAAAGATGCTTTATAGCACTAAAAAACACCTTGGGGTTTTGGGATTGGACATAATAGCTAGAATACAGCCATTAGAGTTGGATGTATAGTAGGATTAAAATCTTAAATAAAAATGTGTAACCATGGGATACGGAATATTTCTGATTTTAATGTTGGGGCTTTTCTTTTATTAGTTCTTTGTTTAAAGAGCTGCTCTATTTTTGTAGTAAATTTTCAAGGACTTCTACTTTTACTTGGCATTTTGTCATCTTTACTTCTCTTACTCTAGTACTTTTTTCATTTTATACACAGCCAAATTAGGTGGTCCTATCACAGCTTCAATATTAATTTGAATTCAGACACAAAAAAGACTTTAAGGACACATATCTGCCCCGTCTGTCTTATCAGACTGTGAGGTCATCCAAAGTGGGGACCTTTCTTCTGAATCTTCTTATGCCCAGCATCTTGTTGGCAAACAAGTGGCGGGTACATAACAGATGATCCACCAATGTGCAACAAATAGGTAGTGATTTTTCTCTGTACCTGAAAATTCTGTATTTACGTGTCATAAGATTCAAGTAGGATAAATTGCTCACACTGTAATCACTGGGGATATCCTTGTGATGTCTAGGTGTCCAAGATAGCAATTACTGCCAATTGTGAATTCAGACATCCTTTAGCGGCTTCAAGGATGCTCACTCCTTTTTGTTTTTTCTTCCTTTGCTCCTTGATCTCCAGATACTCATAATAAGGACAGCTAGTTGAATAAACATTTCACGTAAACCTGGCACTTTTCTGAGCATTTTACACAGAGCAGCGCTTATTCTCACACACACACACACACACACACACACACAAACCTATGAGGTAGATATTGGAATTTTTCTCCTTCATTTTATGATGAGGACGTTGTGATGAAACCAAGATTCTAGCTCAGATAGTCTATTTGCAGACCCAGACTGCTTAGCAATTAGTCACTACGACCAACCTCCCAGCCATGGAATGAGAGGTCTTGAACCCTTCACCCTCCTCTTCTCCCTCCACACTGTCATGGATCTCAATTCTTTCCATTGGTTCATGCATAACTGTCCCAAATTTATATCTCTGTCAAGTGTATTCTCTGAGCTCTTCCTTTCAGAGTAAACTGCATGGTTGATAGCTCAATTTATCACACAACTCAAACTTAACACATCCTGGATTTCCCCCAGATCTCTTCTCTGCCTCATCAACCTTCCCTCTCTCAGCGAGTGGCACCACCTCCCAAAGAGGTAGGCCAGAAATCTGCCCTTCCTCGCTGTATTCAGTTCTTCAGCAGGTCCAGCTAAGTTTCTCTCCCAAAATACGCTGACTTACCTTTTTTCTCCATCTTCACCCTATGACCTTTGTCTAGGTCACCAGTTTCCAACTCTCTCTGCTTTCACTGTTGCCTTTCTTCAATTCATTCTCCACACCTGCAAAAACAGTTTTTCCCCCTTAAATGGAAATAGTCTGTCATATCTTTTTTATGCTTAAAACACTTAAATGGTTTTTACTGAACTTAAAATGACTAAAATAGCTAAACTTTTGTCATTTCATACAAAGACATATATGATCTGGTCCATGCTTATCTGTGTAGCATCTATCATAACTTACTGTTTCTGTAATTTTATTTATTTTAAAAAGTCTACCTTTTAGAACATAAAATTTCTGAGGGCAGAGACAACACCAGTCTCATTTATTGTTGTATCCCCAGCACCTAACACCTTGTCTGACACATGATCAGCACACAGAAATTTACTTGGTAAATAAAACCTTTTCTCATATTTCACCTAAATAGTCTCCACTTGAATCGAATGCTAGATTACATTCCTTGCCATTTTTTCCTCTCTGCACATTAATACATTTTCTATTTCACTAAGTAATATATATTAGTTATAAATTTTTCAATATTTTCTTCTCTTCCGGTTTTTCTATTAACTTTATTGATGATTTCTATCTCCAAACTCTTGTCTCCCACCTTGAATGAAAGAAAATCTGTTGCGTTCTTCTTGCCAATCTGTCACTTAGGCTCTTGGTCTTATCTTCTATGACCATCTAAGGCCCTGGCACATACATCTATCGTCCTCTCTCCAACATCTTCAATCTTTTCTTCCCCACTCTGATTTCTCCCCTTCTCCCTTCAACGTATTCAGGCATCCTCTATTTTTTGGTGCTCCCTTAGGCTACTATCTCAAACCTTTAACTGCCAAATGGTTTGATAATATTTCCTCTAATTCTTTAGTGCTTGTATTTTTTTACACTCTTATGAGGTAAATAGATTTTTTCTTCTGTTAAAATTTTTTAATGTCTGCAATGATTTCAAACACAATCTCATCTCAATATCCTGTGCCCACTGTTGATAACAACTTTCTTTTTGAAACTCTCCTAGTTTGCTTCCCAGAATTTCAGACCATCTTGTGTGCCTTTATCTAATTATTTGAACAGCAATCTTCTGTCTTCTTCACAGGATCGCTATTACTTTAATTTTATGGACTTGCAAATGTATATTTCTTCATAATTAAATCAGACTCATTGGATTTTCTTTTTGTATAGTCTCTCTTTTATTTCCAATATTGTTTAAACTCCTCTTCCTTCCAGACCAGTTTCCGGCTGAATTCCAGTTTTTGTCATTGTGGTTTTTCCAGGCTGTCAAATACAAAAATTCAGCTAGTCTATTCATCGCTATTATCTTACTTCCTGCTAGGTTTTGGCCCTTGACATGTGACTTTGCACACAATGGGCACTCAGTGAATGTTTGACGATTGAACAAGACTGAGAACAACCCATCATCTCACCTCTAGGTTAGAATAGTAAGCCTTTTCCCAACTGGTAGCCTCTCAATTAATTCTTCATCCTGCTTTAAAATATGTTGATCTTCCTATTTTCACTAGCCAGTTTAGGGAAAAGTGGCAAGCTGGTTTTATCTTTAGAACCAACTCTAAAAGCAAAGTATTGAGAAGGATTCCGAGGTCTCATTAGGCTGTGTAAGAGAGGGTATAATAATTGCTTAGAGATAGCTGTCATAGATCTGAGAAGAGAAAATGTAGATAGCTCGGCAATGTGTGCTAACCATGTTCATCCCTGGCCTTCAGGATAAACACTGGCATTATTAGGCTAAAAAATCAAAGTCTGAATTCTTGGTTCATGGCTGGTGGCTCATAGTTTCATCTCAATTAGCATCTCCAATTATTCATAGTTTCCAACATTTGGCTTCAGTAAAATTTACAAATTCTTCAAACAAATCTCTCAACTTTTCATGCTATGGTTGCTTATATATTACTCCAACTTACAAACTTTTTTCATCTTCTTACTTACTTTCTCCCCTCCCACTTGAAATGTATCTGTTTCTATAAAGACTTCCTAGAACATTTTAATCCAGAACAGTGTCTTCTGGAATTAAAAAAAACTTGTTTAAAGGAAAGCATGCAGATAATAATTGCTGGACATTTGGTTCAAATGCAGGTTAGAAGTACCAAGAGTATCACTGAAAAAATGGATAGAAAATCATGCCTTAAATAAAACCTTATTATTCAAAGGAACTACAGTTAGCTAGAATGCTAACTGTTTCTAGTCATTGGTTGTTTGACGAAATTACACCAGAGCATCTATGTGCACAACCAACGTTCTCAAATGCCAGTAAGCCAACTAGCAAAATGAAACCCAAGCTTTGTCAGATAACTGTAATCCAGAATCTCAACCTCTGGAATGTATGCTGTGGGAACCAGGATGTGGACTGGGTCTTAACTATCTCAAGAGATCACTATTCTATTTGCCCATTATTCTGACTGCAAGGAAAACGAGATTGTTTTTGAACTCTTAATGCATATAGACTCAGGTGGATATCTGAGGGCCTGCTCCACGGATCAGCTTAGATTCAGTGGAAAATATTTCCAAGTCCACTGGAATCCTTGAAAAGATCCCAGACTTCTGGAGATATTCAGAATGGTCTCTTTGTTTCCACGATAGCAGCAGGCTTTCTAAACTGAGACAGAAAATCTCCAGAAGTCCTTGTAGAACAAAGATAGTCATGGACAGTTCAAAAGGGTCAAGGATCCTATTCAAGTGGCTGCAGGACGCCCCTATATGCCTGAGAAAGGTGTAATTTGACTGCAGGCATCAGAGTTCCCCACTTGGGGGCACCAAAATGATGCCTCTGTTTTCTATTCTTTATTTCTCATGGCAAGAATTATTTTACAATGAGATGAAAAGAATTCTGTATGTAATTATTTGAGTATGAGGACAAGTTGGTAATGGTTTATATTTATCATTCACCCACACAGCCAGCTTTTAACACTTACAATCTCCCTATTAATGAACTAGAAATTGGCTGCTTCCAAGAGAGAGGTAATATCCTTCTGATGGATAGTGCACTGGGGCCAGAAGTCAGCCGACCCTGATACCAGAACAAAATCAGAGTTAGAAGGGACTTCAGAGGTTATAATCTGACCTCCTGCTAATTCATGAAACCCTCTAGAATGCCCCTGCCAAGTGATCATCCACTTCAAGTTCAGGAGGACCACTGAGTAATTGTGTGATTAGGCAAACCACTTAGCCAGTACATGATAGAATCATAGGATGATTGAACAAGAAAGGACTTTGGAGATGAACTAGTTAACCCTTCATTCTGGAATGAGGGCCGGTGAGGTTAAGTAACATTCCTCTGAAGGTTGGGTAAGGCTAGAACGAAGTGTCCTGATACTCAAGCTAGAAGGATCCCTTCTCCATAACAACTCCTCCATTGGATAAATGGGAGGTAATAAGAACTATTTCCTAGATGTTTGCACTTCAGGAAAAACAATTGCAAATTGAAGATGCTATCACTGAATACTCTGATTACGGAATTACGACAAAAACTGGAGATGGGGTGGGAAGGGAGAGAGGCAATTGTGGTTGTGGGGCTAGTTAGAAGCGAATTCAAATCAAGCAGCTTACCTTGGTCTGAAATGGTATAATGCTCAAGATAGTACCATCTTATCAAGCACCACCTTTAAGAAGGTTGTGTGCAGGAACCACTCGTTTTGAGCAAGCAATATTTATCGTCTCAATAATCTTTACTTGCCCTTAGGATTAGATGAAATTTATTTCATTCAAATTTCACTTTTTAATCCATTTGGTCAGCCTTATCTCAAAAATATAAGTAAATTTAAAAATGTACATATCTTTTCAAACTGTGATACTTTCAACCATAGCTCCTTATTTGAACAACTTGAGGACTAATTTGAATCACACTTCACTTGTGTGTGCCCAGAAAGTGTGTGATACCTTAAGGAGTTGCCTTACAGAGTTTTTAAAGATGTTTTAAAATAAAATACATTGAAATTCTTTAAAATACATGTGGTTTAATCTAGGAAGGGACAATTGAAGCCTTTATTAAAATAGATTTATTCAAATTTTATATGTGAAGATAAATTTTCTTGAGATAACTTGGTATATACCTATCCAGATTGTAGCATTTCTCTACTTTCTAAATTAAATGTTGCTGTATGTGAATCTTGGCTCCACTGTGGCATATATTAAAAAGCTTAGTCATCATTATTGTAAATATCCCAGAATTAAAGCAGCTTTCATTGGAACTTGGAAGTAACTTCCTTTCGTTTTTTTTTTATTTTCCCTTCTTATATTTTCCTGCATTTTTCCTTTACATTTTCTTGGTACTTGCTTTTTTTTTTCCTTCTATTTCACCCTTTGTCAAGAACATAAAACTGTCTCCCCCTATACAAAAACCTAGTATTCTCTGTCTTAAGTTAAAGGAGCAGTGTTGAGCCTTTATGTGGTAGGAAGGAAGGAGACTTTCTTACTACATAGGAAGCAATTTATATTTGCTTTGTCAGTTAACATTTTAAAAACCTTATAAGGCAATTATTTTTAGATCCAATTCCATGTTAGGGGAAAAGCTCAAAGAGATTCAGTGTCTTTTCAAGGTCACATAAATAGTATGTGGTAGACCTGGGATTTAAACCTGGACCTTTCCTACTCCAAAGCCTACATACTTTACATCCTATCATGCTTGATACTTACTAAGAAGCATATAATTATTTAATTCTACAAGCCAAGTACCTTATCTTCTTTCAATAGCAATAATGGAGACTGTCTAAGAACTTTTTATAGTGGCACAAAGGAATATCTCAGTGGATGACTTCCAGTCGGCTTGGCCCTTAAAGAAGATGAAAGAAAAGGAGAATCTCCCATTTGGAGGGCTCTGATATCTGACCTAATTTTGAGACAGAAAGAGCATCAACTTGCTATCCCACTGGGACCCCAGCTAGAAAAGGGCTGATCAGAGCACAAAATACAATACAAAATAAAATAGGTAGATAAAGTATTTTAAGTTGGAGTCACTATTACATTATTTAATGCTGCGATGAATAAAGGGCAGGGACCTGCATTTTGGATGGTATAGCCAATGAAGAATAATTATGCTGATCAGCTGGAAGTTTCTGGAAGTTTCTGTGGAGCTGATTTTGGCTCCATTCCTTTGCACAAAGTTCTGTGGGTTATTGCTCATTGCCCAGTTAGAGGAAACAAAGATGGTACCATAAGTTCTCAAGACCCAGCATGTGGTGAGCTGTCCTGCACCTGTGGAGACCCTGGCTGAGTTTGTTTCAATGCAGACATCATAGATTACAATATATACTACCTTTTGGTATTTTTCCACCAATCATTCAGGAGCTATCAGGCTATTTCATTTTCTACTGCAGAAGACAGCAGACATTTTCTCTGCCTTGCATATAACTATATTGTTGGGAGGGTATTTTCTTTGTAAAGGAATTATATTGAAGTCTTTTTTTTCTTTTAAAGAGATTTCACCAAAATCAAAACAAGAATAATTGACAGGTTTTTTTTTCCTGTCTTAAAAGGGAAAAAGTGCTCTACTCTATTTTAAAGATCTGTAAACAGCTCAGCTAATAGAAAGGGAATGGGCAAAAAAAAAAAAAAAAAAAAAAATAGAAGCACTGACTTTTGAACTTTAGCAGAAGCCTATATATCAGAATAAAGGAAATGATTCAGAAGAGCTCTTTGATATTTTTTTTCCACTGTAACAAAGTACAGCCCTGCTTGTCAGCCCATCTGTATTTTCCCTTCATCTAATAAACTGGCTAGGCCAGAGCAGCAAAGGAACATTATAATATTGACAATGTTGCTGGAAAGCCATGTGCTTTAGAATGAATTAACTTTTGCTGCACTGCTGAACCTGTGAAAAAAATTGGCTCAGCAGGAAAAAAAAAAATAGCTTTAACCCATTTTTGCCACTGGAGCTCAACGCAGCAATCAAAATGAGTAGGATCTGATAAAGAAGCTAATATATTTGTTTCCAAAAGAGAAGCCCATTTTGTCACATAATTTAGTCTACAATAAATCTCAGAAGCTTCAAGAAATATCTGGCAGGTCTTGGACTGATGTGGATGGAGTTGCAGGTAAAGCTGCTGCCAAATAAACAAGATATGGGGGGCACTGCAGAGGTTAATGCATTGATAATGGTGCAAAAGTGAAAATGTAGAAACTCTATGGTCCTTATTTATGGAGTTTAATGTTCACCTGAAGCAACCATAACAATACATGCTTCCACCAGGTTCTCAGGTCACTAACTGAGGATAGATTGCATTCTTATAGTAATCTTCTATCCTACACCTCTCAGGATATCTGTTAAGGAGAACATGCTGGAATTGGCTTGTGGCTTATCTACTCTGTTTTACCCTCACACCTATTATAGTTTCATAATAATGTCCCCTAACTCCTAGCCTCTTTCAATTCCCACATGAATGTATAGTCCCCTTAAAACAAAGTTGGTATGTAACGTTTGATGGCTAGAGAGTACATATTTATGCACATACCTTATAGTCATATAGTATTTGACAATGTATAACACAATAAACAATATACAGAACTGCTATTATATATGTAATAATTTTAGGTTACCCTGCAAGGGACTTGGTGTGCATTATCTCATGTGTGATGCAGATTAACCACTAAGTTTCTAGGTCTAGAAGTGGAACTAGGGAACAGATTCCTTTCTTTAAATGACTGAGGCTTTACATCAAGATAAAAAACACACACAGGGTGAGTAGAATAAAATCTAAGCCTAAGTCAGCTCCTTTCTCCTTAGATCAGAGGAGAGAATGGGGAGAACCTAGCACAACAGGAGAGTAGAGAGCTGCAGTTGTCCATCACTCTGGTCCACACCCCAGGAGATGCTGCAGTTATGACAGCCAATAGGACCTCATAGAAAATGGGTTCTTCAACCTCTCTTGGGGGAGGAGAAATAGTTCTTCTACCCCTGGGTCTCAATAGGAGCCAGAACAGTAGTATAGACCAGGGGTGTGCAAGAATTTCTCGGGCTGCCCTGGAGAGATGGTCAATGGACACTTCCCATGGGTTCAGCGGGTTTAAAGAACACTGATGGGGGTGATCAGGACTTCAGGCCTGGGATATCCTCTCACTTTTGTCACCAATGAACAACCGGTCTTTTTGAAACGTGCAGCCTAAAACAGATTGCACCTTTACATTTCAATCATGGAATGTATACCTATGCTCAAACTGCTGCATTACAACTGAGCTTTATTCTAAGATTTGCCACCTTCAACTAGTTTGGAGGATGACCAGAGCATAAAAGAAAGAAAGACACATTATAAAGAGTCCCAGACCTAAAAACAATTGTCTTGTTTTTTCAAACCCTCCAAACAATTGTCTTGTTCTTTCAAACCCTCCAAAACATAACACTAAGCCTAAAAATTATCTCATTTCCTCAATACTACCATGGTCTGGAGAGAAATGATCATAAAACTAGTGTCCAAGGCCTGACTCTTAACAGTTTGGTCTGAGGTCCTCTAAGACAGGTTAAATTTCCTTTTTCTTCTTCAAAAAACTAATTTTTTAATTTCTTCCACTTTAAGCAATTTATGTTCATTTTCATTGCCATTGGGGAACCTGGAGAGAATGATTTGTCTGATGGCACTGTGTTAAGGATTGTTTTTAAGCCTTGTCAAATTGTGCTTTAGAGGATTTCTAAATTGTACTTTCTATACATCAAATGCTTCAAATAGAGAAAACATGTATGAACCGGGTACTCTCTGTTTGACTTATTTTGGGCCATTAGTATTTTATTCACTTAAATAAATTAAATCAGCTGAAACCGAGTAGAGTGTCAACTCACTGAGCAAAGTCACTCATACCGCTCTAAAAGAAACTTCATTGCTCCAGACATAGATATAAACAAAGAAATGAATGGTGTATCTTAGCAACAGCTCATTTGCTTTTAGATTGGGGAAGTGATGCAGTTTCCAGGATCTCAATCATCATGCTTGCACTTTTATTTATTGACTATAAATTGGAAGGAAATTTCATTTTAATTGATTATCGCAATGATCAGTGAAAACTTGTGATCATGTAGCTACGAGATTTTTAGCACTTCACTAATAAGCATTGCCTTTTGTTTGTTAGCTTATTTGCTTTACAAAACAAGCACAACCAAGAATTATATTTGATTAAAACTTATTGCCATTTAGATCATTTCTTAATTGATATGTTAATCACCTCATAATATCCATTGCATACTTTTTCAACTTTAAAAAAAAGAAGTGTGGGAGCAGGATGCACATTTCTAGGTGATGCTAGAACGATTTGACTGTCTTGGCATATCACATTACTGGGTTTGGTCCTATTTTGGAGGTTATATATACAGCTCTAACATTCTCTATTCTTTGGTCTACAAAAGCCTATAATATATGTCTAGTTTGTTATCTGGCCAAAATAAATACTGTATGTTTTAAAACATTTATTTCTTTTTACTTTCTAAATTACTTTTTTTGCTTTATGAGTTCCTTATTATTCTTTCTGACATCATAATTTTCCCAGACACCAAACTAAAATGTTGAAGTCATTACTGCCCTCCGTATAGTAAAATGTCTAAGCCTTCAGACTCTAGGCAGATTTCCTGGTTTTGAATTTTGACACTGCCAAATATCGACATGAGTAATATTAACAACATAACAATAATTGATATATATATTGTACTGCACATATTTATGGGTACCTATTTCTCATTTTAAACTGTGACTGCCAAAAAGACGACGAATATGTCTTACTTATTAATATTTGTATTCTTACAGTCTACACATGATAGAATATTGTGTACCTGGTAAAAGCTCAGTAATACATGAATGAATGAGTAAATGAATGAAAATATAGATGAATAGCAGAATGCAAAATTTGAAATGGAAACCAAATTTGCAATGTACTCTTCTGTCAATTGAATCATCTTTCCAGGTTACCACAAATACTATGTGCGGTGAAATCTTAGCCTGAAAAGGAATTTTTTAATAGCACTCATATTTAGATAAAATATTTTGGAAAGATCTCCTTGGCAAGCTTAACTTTGGAAATTGGCTGACATAATTAATTGCTAAAAGTAATAATATTATAACAGAGATTTGACTGCATAAAGTCATTGGCAGAATTAACAGAGATTTGACTGCATAAAGTCATTCATTGACAGAATTAACATTTGAAAACAGAATTTGATATAAATAAAAATACAGTTTTGAATGAAACTGATGTCAATGATAAAATTTGTTTACTTTGAATCTAGAAAGGCATTCTAACAAAGTGTGAAGTGGTTGGTTGGACCAAAAAATAAGAGAATAATGGCTTATTATTCATATACATGGTAATTTTTAATGTCTCCAACTTAATGCATTATTATCATGAGAAGTAGAAGAAATTGAAGTTAATCACAAACCGGACATCACTCCTTTTATTTATTTTTGAAAAATACCTAAACATTGAAACCCTATTGAATTCTGAGTAAATAAAATCTTTGATGTGCCTTTTGGGTTTTGTTATTGTCAATTAAATTAATTATTTAATTCAAAAATATTTATTGATTGCATCCTATGTGCTAGAGACAGAACTAGAAGCTTATCATAAAAGCATAAATGCATAATAAGAGTGATTGCGTATCAGATATAAAGATGTATATACCAATTATATACACACATAACTATATATAAATGTATATGCATACATAAAAACTCAAGACAGCAGTTACCTCATTATCTGTGATTCCCCATGGTTTTAGTTATCTTCAGTCAAGCATGGTCCAAAAATATTAAGTGGAAGCTTCCAGAAATAAATAACTTATCAGTTTTAAATTGTGCTCCATTGTGAGTAGCATGATGAAATCTTACAATGTCTCACTTCGTTCTGCCTGTCTGGGACATGAATCCTCTACTTGTCCAGCATATCCATGCTGCTTACACTCCCTCCACTTTACTCAGTAGCCATCCCATTATCTGATCAACTATTGTGTCTGTTAGCTCTGGTGTTCAAGTAACCCTTATTTTATTTAATAATGGCCCCAAAGCACAAGAGTAGTGATTCTGGTATATTGTTATACTTATTCTGTTTTATTATTAGTTATTACTGTTAATATCTTACTGTGCCTAATTTATAAGTTAAACTTTCTCATAATATCTATGTGTAGGAAAATAATAGTATATGTAGGGCTTGGTACTATCCATGGTTTCAGGTATCCAGTGGAGGGTCTTGAATTATATTATTCAAGGATAAGGAAGGACTGTGGCATATAATAGTAGAGATTGAAAAGCTGAAACAGTTACCAACAAATACATTAGTAAAATATAGTATTATTACAATGTTATTATAAGTAGATGGTGGTAGTTCTGATGTTGATACTGAGTTGTTACCAGAGTCCAATTATCAACTAGCCAACGTTAATTCATCTGCCACATTCATATGAGGTAAACAAAGATGAAAGAGTTACTTTTAAGAAGTTTACCAGTATAGTAGAATAGATAATATATATATATGTCCAAAACTACCGTAAATTGTTTCATGTCACGTATACGTTATCCTAGTTCAAAGGAGCACTACTAGTCTGTAATTCTTTTATATGAGATAATGATCTATGGAAGAGGAAAGTCTTGGAGAGAATTCTTTGTCAGGGATGCATAGACTGCCCAAGGAAAGTGCAATCTGCATTTCATACCCCTGGAAGCTCTGGACCCAAACATAGGTCAATAGAAAAAAAAAAAAGTCCAAGTTTTTACTTAATGCAAACGAAAGAAACAAAGTTCTATTAATAGGTGCACCTGACAGTTTTCAGGGCTGATCTGAGGCGTCTAGACTTTTTGCAAGTGCTTGTAGCCTTGTGGTCTTGCTTCTAGTAGAGCAGCTGCGACAGCTGCTCCCCAGGGGAACAGTCACAAAGGCTGTCCCTCTTGCTGTGATTGCTGCTTTTGGCAGCAGCAATGGTCTTGGGGAATTATCTCTCTTACTTAACTAATAAAACAGCAGTTTAAAACAATAAGCTGTAGAATTTTAAAATGCTGATTTGAAGTAGATTGTCCTTGAATTTCTGCAGCAGAGACTAATTAGACTTAGTGGCTGTATTTTGCTGGTTTTTTAGATCATCACTTTGTGATCCTCATGTCCAAAGTGCTCTGTACTTTTGAACAGAATTTGCAATTAAAAGTAGGTTAGACTGGGGATGAAGGAAAAAAATTCAACAGAAGTCGATAACCACAGAATTCCAATGTGTTTAATCTTTCTATTAGTTTTGGTTTGGTCTAGTCTCATGAATCTATGCTTACCCATAATTTGTCATTTGGGAAACCAATTCTCATTATTACATCACTGGATTATCACCTAATTTAAAAATATGTCTAGCAAGTATCAAGCACGAGTACTACTTCTTTATGACATCTTTGTACTTAAATAAATTGTATGGGGTTCATTATGATTTTGAAATTATCCTATTTGAAACCTGAACAAATGTTCTTTTATCTCAAAGCATTCCAGTGGTGAAAGGATACACTCTGTGTGGTTTTCACTAAAATTACCTTGCGAGATTATGTACTGGTTTTCACTCTCCTTGAGCAAGATGACAGCCTATTTCCTCAACATTTTATACATATATCCATCCACTCATGTAAAGAATTTGCAGTCTATCTTAGTTAGAGAGTACAAATCTTTGTTGCAAATCCCTTTTTTCTGTAAGTACTTATATTTCAGCCAGATTTTTAACAAAGTTTCCTCAGTGTAAAATTGGGGAAATTTACTTTAAAATATCCTCATAGGAGTTATTGGAGAGATGATAGATGCTGAATGGTGAACTCAAATCTGATGTAGTAAGAAGAATCACTAGGACTTGTTCAAACACACACACACTCACACACACACACACACACACACACACACACACACAAATACTCAAATACTGCTGGTCCTTGAAAGGTTAGGGGTAATGACTCCATTCCACAGGCCAAAATCCATGAATAACCTTTTCTTTATTTTAAAGATGTGGGGTATAATTCTGGGTTAGGTATATAAATGTTCATTATGCAGGTATCCTTGTTGATGTGGTGTGCCCTTTCCTCCCCTAGCAGTTTCCCTCAACTGCCAATCCCACCCTCCCTCCTCTGACAGTTTCTCACTACTGCCAATCCCTTTCTTATAGTATTATGATAATTTTTCAAGGTCTGCTTATGAGTGAGAACATGTGGTACTTGGTCCTTTTTTCCATGACAGATCACTGAGTATTTTAGACTTTAAATCGATCCAAGTTGTTGCAAAGTCCATGTTTGTCCTTCTTTATACCTGCATAGTATTCCATTATATACATGTACCACATTTTTTAAATCCAGTCCATTTTCATTGGGTAGCACAATTGGTTCCATGTTTTTCCTATTGTGATCAGTGCTGCAATAAACATGTGTGTGCAGGTATCTTTTTTGTAGAATGATTTGAGTTCCTCTGGGTATATTCCCAATAGGAGGATTGCTGGGTCATAGGGAGGGTCAATTACTAGTTCTTTTAGAAATCACCACACTGTTTTCCATAAAGGTTGAACTAGTTTGCATTCCCACCAGCAGTATAGAAGCATTCCTTTTTCTCAGCATCCTTGCCAGCATCTGTTGTTGTTTGTTTTATTAATGATGGCCATTCTTACTGGGTAGGTGGTATGTCAATGTGGTTTTGATTTGCATTTCTCTGATGATTAGTGAGGCTGGGCACTTTTTCATGTGTCTTTTGACTGCCTGTATATCTTCTTTTGAGAAGTGTCTATTCATGTCTTTTGCCCACTTTTTATGGGGCTGTTTGTTTTTTTTTGACTCTCCCCAAACTTAATGATAGTCTGCTATTGACTGGAAATCTTACCAATGACATGAACAGTCAAATTACATACTTCTTAT